>JAXIVJ010013818.1:0-36146 GCA_036785665.1 Chirona hameri
ACAGACAGACAGACAGACAGACAGACAGACAGACAGACAGACAGACAGACAGACAGACAGACAGACAGACAGACAGACAGACAGACAGACAGACAGACAGACAGACAGACAGACAGACAGACAGACAGACAGACAGACAGACAGACAGACAGACAGACAGACAGACAGACAGACAGACAGACAGACAGACAGACAGACAGACAGACAGACAGACAGACAGACAGACAGACAGACAGACAGACAGACAGACAGACAGACAGACAGACAGACAGACAGACAGACAGACAGACAGACAGACAGACAGACAGACAGACAGACAGACAGACAGACAGACAGACAGACAGACAGACAGACAGACAGACAGACAGACAGACAGACAGACAGACAGACAGACAGACAGACAGACAGACAGACAGACAGACAGACAGACAGACAGACAGACAGACAGACAGACAGACACAGACAGACAGACAGACAGACAGACAGACAGACAGACAGACAGACAGACAGACAGACAGACAGACAGACAGACAGACAGACAGACAGACAGACAGACAGACAGACAGACAGACAGACAGACAGACAGACAGACAGACAGACAGACAGACAGACAGACAGACAGACAGACAGACAGACAGACAGACAGACAGACAGACAGACAGACAGACAGACAGACAGACAGACAGACAGACAGACAGACAGACAGACAGACAGACAGACAGACAGACAGACAGACAGACAGACAGACAGACAGACAGACAGACAGACAGACAGACAGACAGACAGACAGACAGACAGACAGACAGACAGACAGACAGACAGACAGACAGACAGACAGACAGACAGACAGACAGACAGACAGACAGACAGACAGACAGACAGACAGACAGACAGACAGACAGACAGACAGACAGACAGACAGACAGACAGACAGACAGACAGAGGTACGTACGTACGTACGTACGTACGTTCGTACGTTCGGCTGAAAAATAGTGATTTACAAGCAGTCCCCGCTTGCTTCGCTGCGCGAAGAGGCGACGCCGTTGGCGTCGGTGGTGCCGTTAACTTATTTGGGGTTGCACTAAATCGTTGGAAAATTGCATTTATCAACCTGTGTGTCAAACGGGAGTGCGTATCAAGCGCAGCATGTGCTTCCAGAATATATATAATAATATGATATTTGGTGGCAAGCTTTGCCGACCGGAATTACGCCGACCAAAACAGGTATTACAGCGTTTTATTTATTTGACGGCCCGTTCAGCTGAGGTCCCTAGAAACCATCGTAGTTCGAGCTAATGCTAAAAGCTTTTTCAAGCGCCGGCTATTTGGATTGGATTTATCATTGCGAGAGAAGGAAAAACATGCCCCCTTCTGGCGCGTGCTGTGACCGACACAGACATCGGAGCGACTTGATTTTTTTGCCGTGGATTGTCACAAAGCTTGAAACTGTCTGTGTGCAAATTTTCACCGCCATCGGTGCCACCGTCTGTGCTGTGCGTGTGGCTAAAAAAGGAGGACACAGACGACAGATAGATACACCAGACAGACAGACGTACGGCTAGAAAATTAATGACTCTACTAGTGCTAACCCGTCCGCTCCGCTGGCCGATTACTGGTGTCCAGTGGTGGTGCAAGCCAGTGATAAGCAATTAGGGATTGATAACCCGTACTACCCACGACACCTATCGTACCTATAAAACGTTTTTGTACCCGTCATACACCCGAAATACCCGTCAAAAACCTACGGTGCCCGACATACACCCGTAGTACCCGTTGTGCCCCTGGGGAACACGTGATAACCCCGTTATAGCCGGCACTCACCCATTATACCCGTGGAACACATATGGCACCCGTTATACACCCGTTAAACCCGTGAAAACTCCACCCCGGCTTAGCTTATATGTTCATTGATATATGCCGTACCATATGTCGATGACCTTCGTTTCGCAGTGATTCCGTGGTTGCTTGACATTGGTTGTGGCACTGTAGTATCTGTGGTCGGATCTGATTGGCTTTCGACTGGAGTGAAGCGATGTAAAACTCGTATCCGTAAACTGTTTTTGTACGGTAAAATAATTCTTAACACCTCCTTCTATGTTAGTTACAGCACAAACCTTCGCCCACAGCTGCACAAACTAAAACTGTCTGTAACTATCGTATCAAATGCGTCGGAAATGTACGAATTATACACCACTCGGTAGTATCCGTAAACTCGTTTGAAAACCTTAAAATCACGTACATCACGTGCTTATAGCAATGTGGTACTGCAATGTAGAACTGCCGCTTTACTGTGTTAAATTCGTTCCGGAGCGACAGACAGACAGACAGACGCTTATCAAATAGTAATATAGATATTACTATTTGATAAGCGTCTGTCTGTCTGTCTGTCTGTCTGTCTGTCTGTCTGTCTGTCTGTCTGTCTGTCTGTCTGTCTGTCTGTCTGTCTGTCTGTCTGTCTGTCTGTCTGTCTGTCTGTCTGTCTGTCTGTCTGTCTGTCTGTCTGTCTGTCTGTCTGTCTGTCTGTCTGTCTGTCTGTCTGTCTGTCTGTCTGTCTGTCTGTCTGTCTGTCTGTCTGTCTGTCTGTCTGTCTGTCTGTCTGTCTGTCTGTCTGTCTGTCTGTCTGTCTGTCTGTCTGTCTGTCTGTCTGTCTGTCTGTCTGTCTGTCTGTCTGTCTGTCTGTCTGTCTGTCTGTCTGTCTGTCTGTCTGTCTGTCTGTCTGTCTGTCTGTCTGTCTGTCTGTCTGTCTGTCTGTCTGTCTGTCTGTCTGTCTGTCTGTCTGTCTGTCTGTCTGTCTGTCTGTCTGTCTGTCTGTCTGTCTGTCTGTCTGTCTGTCTGTCTGTCTGTCTGTCTGTCTGTCTGTCTGTCTGTCTGTCTGTCTGTCTGTCTGTCTGTCTGTCTGTCTGTCTGTCTGTCTGTCTGTCTGTCTGTCTGTCTGTCTGTCTGTCTGTCTGTCTGTCTGTCTGTCTGTCTGTCTGTCTGTCTGTCTGTCTGTCTGTCTGTCTGTCTGTCTGTCTGTCTGTCTGTCTGTCTGTCTGTCTGTCTGTCTGTCTGTCTGTCTGTCTGTCTGTCTGTCTGTCTGTCTGTCTGTCTGTCTGTCTGTCTGTCTGTCTGTCTGTCTGTCTGTCTGTCTGTCTGTCTGTCTGTCTGTCTGTCTGTCTGTCTGTCTGTCTGTCTGTCTGTATGTCTGTCTGTCTGTCTGTCTGTCTGTCTGTCTGTCTGTCTGTCTGTCTGTCTGTCTGTCTGTCTGTCTGTCTGTCTGTCTGTCTGTCTGTCTGTCTGTCTGTCTGTCTGTCTGTCTGTTTGTTTGTTTGTTTGTTTGTTTGTTTGTTTGTTTGTTTGTTTGTTTGTTTGTTTGTTTGTTTGTTTGTTTGTTTGTTTGTTTGTTTGTTTGTTTGTTTGTTTGTTTGTTTGTTTGTTTGTTTGTTTGTTTGTTTGTTTGTTTGTATGTCTGTCTGTCTGTCTGTCTGTCTATCTGTCTGTCTATCTGTCTATCTGTCTGTCTATCTGTCTGTCTATCTGTCTGTCTATCTGTCTGTCTATATGTCTGTCTATCTGTCTGTCTGTCTGTCTGTCTATCCGGCACCGCTCAGTTTATTCAGTTTAAAAGTCCCAGTTAATTCACGTGCTGAATTGGTGCGGATACCTCCATCCCGGAGATGCCAGCTAGCTATGCATAGGACATATGTGGGAGATGGGATAAGTCACCGACGCACCGGAGTTGGTGGGGCGGTGAACCCTTGACGGGTAATAAGTAATTATGTCCTATGCAGTTCCAGTTCCAGTCCAGTTAATTAAGGTGCTGAATTGGTGCGGATACCTCCATCCCGGAGATACCAGCTAATCGTCCAGCGGAGCGGACGGGTTAGCACTAATTGGATGCTAAAGGAAGGGTTTTCCGTCAACCACTGACTGGTCATAGCCGTCAATTTGCTTTCCTGATTTTAATTTTATTGATGTGATGATTGATTGTATCCCTACTACGCGGCCGAGTATACCGAAAGACGTCCTCTGTCAATCGCTGCCCGACCCTTTCTTTCCCCTCCCGCACGCCGGTCCCGGGCCGCCGGACCTTTCTGCCGTCACAATAGACTGCGCGCCGAACGCCACCGAGGCGGCTGGTGACTCGACCCTATTATACGGCCCTGAGTGTAGGATCCTATTCAGTTGGGGGGTCTTCAGCTCCCCAACTTGGACTTCAGCCCCCCCCCCCAACTTGGATGAGGAAGTGGGTCAAATCCGGGGAGAAATCTGTATTTTGTGGATTTTGATGGTACTTTAATAAGGTGATTTTTTATGATCTCAGTCCCCCCCCCCCCCCCTCCAAACTTTTCTGGAGAAGCCACGCCCCTGTCCGGTGCGGTCTTCTCTGATGCTGCTGATCTGCTAACTCATCTCTGTTCTGTCGTCTGCACAGGAGCTGTTTTTGCTGGAACAGCAGCTTTGCAATGCATTTATGTGGTACGTCAATCATTTCCGAGGTCCATTATAATTTATCATACCTCAGAATGCACGGCCGAAAACCAGTCGCAATATTCAGCAGCTTGTAAACATTAACTGCATGTAATGCAAGGGTTGATACATCTCTATTTTAAGCGATTCCATAACCATTGCCAGTTATTCACTGACAAACAACTGGCAATGTTGCAGATATTTGGCTACAACTTAATGTCAATAATACTGGCAAAGGAAATGTAGAGGAAAAGGAAAGGAAAAGGCAAAGGTGTTGTGCTCGCTATCGGGTTATCTGAGAGCAGTGTGATCGGTTACTGTTCTGGTTATCTGAAAGCAGTGTGATCGGCTACTGTTCTGGTTATCTGAGAGCAGTGTGATCGGCTACTGTTCTGGTTATCTGAGAGCAGTGTGATCGGCTACTGTTCTGGTTATCTGAAAGCAGTGTGATCGGCTACTGTTCTGGTTATCTGAAAGCAGTGTGATCGGCTACTGTTCTGGTTATCTGAGAGCAGTGTGATCGGCTACTGTTCTGGTTATCTGAGAGCAGTGTGATCGGCTACTGTTCTGGTTATCTGAGAGCAGTGTGATCGGCTACTGTTCTGGTTATCTGAGAGCAGTGTGATCGGCTACTGTTCTGGTTATCTGAGAGCAGTGTGATCGGCTACTGTTCTGGTTATCTGAGAGCAGTGTGATCGGCTACTGTTCTGGTTATCTGAGAGCAGTGTGATCGGCTACTGTTCTGGTTATCTGAAAGCAGTGTGATCGGTTACTGTTCTGGTTATCTGAGAGCAGTGTGATCGGCTACTGTTCTGGTTATCTGAAAGCAGTGTGATCGGCTACTGTTCTGGTTACCTGAAAGCAGTGTGATCGGTTACTGTTCTGGTTATCTGAAAGCAGTGTGATCGGCTACTGTTCTGGTTATCTGAGAGCAGTGTGATCGGTTACTGTTCTGGTTATCTGAGAGCAGTGTGATCGGCTACTGTTCTGGTTATCTGAAAGCAGTGTGATCGGCTACTGTTCGGGTTATCTGAAAGCAGTGTGATCGGCTACTGTTCTGGTTATCTGAAAGCAGTGTGATCGGCTACTGTTCTGGTTATCTGAGAGCAGTGTGATCGGCTACTGTTCTGGTTATCTGAGAGCAGTGTGATCGGCTACTGTTCTGGTTATCTGAAAGCAGTGTGATCGGCTACTGTTTTGGTTATCTGAGAGCAGTGTGATCGGCTACTGTTCTGGTTATCTGAAAGCAGTGTGATCGGTTACTGTTCTGGTTATCTGAAAGCAGTGTGATCGGCTACTGTTCTGGTTATCTGAGAGCAGTGTGATCGGCTACTGTTCTGGTTATCTGAAAGCAGTGTGATCGGCTACTGTTCTGGTTATCTGAGAGCAGTGTGATCGGCTACTGTTCTGGTTATCTGAGAGCAGTGTGATCGGCTACTGTTCTGGTTATCTGAAAGCAGTGTGATCGGCTACTGTTCTGGTTACCTGAAAGCAGTGTGATCGGTTACTGTTCTGGTTATCTGAAAGCAGTGTGATCGGCTACTGTTCTGGTTATCTGAGAGCAGTGTGATCGGCTACTGTTCTGGTTATCTGAGAGCAGTGTGATCGGCTACTGTTCTGGTTATCTGAGAGCAGTGTGATCGGCTACTGTTCTGGTTATCTGAAAGCAGTGTGATCGGCTACTGTTCTGGTTATCTGAGAGCAGTGTGATCGGCTACTGTTCTGGTTATCTGAGAGCAGTGTGATCGGCTACTGTTCTGGTTATCTGAGAGCAGTGTGATCGGCTACTGTTCTGGTTATCTGAGAGCAGTGTGATCGGCTACTGTTCTGGTTATCTGAGAGCAGTGTGATCGGCTACTGTTCTGGTTATCTGAGAGCAGTGTGATCGGCTACTGTTCTGGTTATCTGAGAGCAGTGTGATCGGCTACTGTTCTGGTTATCTGAGAGCAGTGTGATCGGCTACTGTTCTGGTTATCTGAGAGCAGTGTGATCGGCTACTGTTCTGGTTATCTGA
The DNA here is from genome assembly GCA_036785665.1 of Chirona hameri. Lineage (NCBI taxonomy): Eukaryota > Metazoa > Arthropoda > Thecostraca > Balanomorpha > Balanidae > Chirona > Chirona hameri. Next base: position 6,464 of record JAXIVJ010013818.1, read on the forward strand.
GAGCAGTGTGATCGGCTACTGTTCTGGTTATCTGAAAGCAGTGTGATCGGCTACTGTTCTGGTTATCTGAAAGCAGTATGATCGGTTACTGTTCTGGTTATCTGAGAGCAGTGTGATCGGCTACTGTTCTGGTTATCTGAGAGCAGTGTGATCGGCTACTGTTCTGGTTATCTGAGAGCAGTGTGATCGGCTACTGTTCTGGTTATCTGAGAGCAGTGTGATCGGCTACTGTTCTGGTTATCTGAGAGCAGTGTGATCGGCTACTGTTCTGGTTATCTGAGAGCAGTGTGATCGGCTACTGTTCTGGTTATCTGAAAGCAGTGTGATCGGCTACTGTTCTGGTTATCTGAAAGCAGTATGATCGGTTACTGTTCTGGTTACCTGAAAGCAGTGTGATCGGTTACTGTTCTGGTTATCTGAAAGCAGTGTGATCGGCTACTGTTCTGGTTATCTGAGAGCAGTGTGATCGGCTACTGTTCTGGTTATCTGAGAGCAGTGTGATCGGCTACTGTTCTGGTTATCTGAGAGCAGTGTGATCGGCTACTGTTCTGGTTATCTGAAAGCAGTGTGATCGGCTACTGTTCTGGTTATCTGAAAGCAGTATGATCGGTTACTGTTCTGGTTATCTGAGAGCAGTGTGATCGGCTACTGTTCTGGTTATCTGAGAGCAGTGTGATCGGCTACTGTTCTGGTTATCTGAGAGCAGTGTGATCGGCTACTGTTCTGGTTATCTGAGAGCAGTGTGATCGGCTACTGTTCTGGTTATCTGAGAGCAGTGTGATCGGCTACTGTTCTGGTTATCTGAGAGCAGTGTGATCGGCTACTGTTCTGGTTATCTGAGAGCAGTGTGATCGGTTACTGTTCTGGTTATCTGAGAGCAGTGTGATCGGCTACTGTTCTGGTTATCTGAGAGCAGTGTGATCGGCTACTGTTCTGGTTATCTGAGAGCAGTGTGATCGGCTACTGTTCTGGTTATCTGAGAGCAGTGTGATCGGTTACTGTTCTGGTTATCTGAGAGCAGTGTGATCGGCTACTGTTCTGGTTATCTGAGAGCAGTGTGATCGGCTACTGTTCTGGTTATCTGAGAGCAGTGTGATCGGCTACTGTTCTGGTTATCTGAGAGCAGTGTGATCGGCTACTGTTCTGGTTCTGGTTATCTGAGAGCAGTGTGATCGGCTACTGTTCTGGTTATCTGAGAGCAGTGTGATCGGCTACTGTTCTGGTTATCTGAGAGCAGTGTGATCGGCTACTGTTCTGGTTATCTGAGAGCAGTGTGATCGGCTACTGTTCTGGTTATCTGAGAGCAGTGTGATCGGCTACTGTTCTGGTTCGGGTGGCTCGGTCCGATGGATTCTGGCCAACGGTGCACAATGTCAACCCAATTGTCGATTGAAGGCACACAACTCATTTTGTTCATGCTTATGTTTATGTTTATGTTAATGTTTATTTGTATATTTATGCTTGTGTTTGTGTTTATGGGTTTCCACTTTCTATAGGTGTCAGGTCTGCACTATATAAGTCTCTCTCCAGGGACATGCATGTTGAGTCAAAATGCTGCTTTATTGTGCCACAAATGAACCAAATGCTATTTCGATGCTTGATACGTTTTGAGTGGGGATACCTTGTTTAATATATGGGTTGCCACTTTACGCACGCTGGTTGCACGCTGAGTCGCATGTAGAACAGGCTGTCATTGCCCGACTCACAGGCTGGCGATATGTCATTGCCCGACTCACAGGCTGGCGATCTGTCCTTGCCTGACTCACAGGCTGGCGATCTGTCATTGCCCGACTCACAGGCTGGCGATCTGTCATTGCCCGACTCACAGGCTGGCGATCTGTCATTGCCCGACTCACAGGCTGGCGATCTGGCATTGCCCGACTCACAGGCTGGCGATCTGTCATTGCCCGACTCACAGGCTGGCGATCTGTCATTGCCCGACTCACAGGCTGGCGATATGTCATTGCCCGACTCACAGGCTGGCGATCTGTCATTGCCCGACTCACAGGCTGGCGATCTTTCATTGCCCGACTCACAGGCTGGCGATCTGTCATTGCCTGACTCGCAGGCTGGCGATCTGTCATTGACCGACTCACAGGCTGGCGATCTGTCATTGCCCGACTCACAGGCTGGCGATCTGTCATTGCCCGACTCACAGGCTGGCGATCTGTCATTGCCCGACTCACAGGCTGGCGATCTGTCATTGCCCGACTCACAGGCTGGCGATCTGGCATTGCCCAACTCACATGCTGGCGATCTGTCATTACCTGACTCACAGGCTGACTGTGCCACTGCAGACACAGAACATTGACACTTTGCAGGTCTCCTCTAAAGCCATCTCTGGAGATGCAGCCAACTCTGCCGATACTATCGGCTCCGTTCTCCGATCTATCTCACACGCTCTCCAGTATTGTCTCGCCGCTTTGCAGCGCCTCACGACCCCACTGCAGCCAGGTCTCGTGTCTGCGGTACTCAGACGCCTGGACCCGGCGCCGGGGGACCCCACTGCAGCCATGTCTCGTGTCTGTCGTACCTTCAGACACCTAGACACAGCGCCCCACAACCCCACTGCAGCCAGGTCTGGTGTCTGTCGTACCTTCAGACACCTAGACACAGCGCCTCACGACCCCACTGCAGCCAGGTCTGGTGTCTGTCGTACCTTCAGACACCTAGACACAGCGCCTCACGACCCCACTGCAGCCAGGTCTGGTGTCTGTCGTACCTTCAGACACCTAGACACAGCGCCTCACGACCCCACTGCAGCCAGGTCTGGTGTCTGTCGTACCTTCAGACACCTAGACACAGCGCCTCACGACCCCACTGCAGCCAGGTCTGGTGTCTGTCGTACCTTCAGACACCTAGACACAGCGCCTCACAACCCCACTGCAGCCATGTCTCGTGTCTGTCGTACCTTCAGACACCTAGACACAGCGCCTCACGACCCCACTGCAGCCAGGTCTGGTGTCTGTCGTACCTTCAGACACCTAGACACAGCGCCTCACGACCCCACTGCAGCCAGGTCTGGTGTCTGTCGTACCTTCAGACACCTAGACACAGCGCCTCACGACCCCACTGCAGCCAGGTCTGGTGTCTGTCGTACCTTCAGACACCTAGACACAGCGCCTCACGACCCCACTGCAGCCAGGTCTGGTGTCTGTCGTACCTTCAGACACCTAGACACAGCGCCTCACGACCCCACTGCAGCCAGGTCTGGTGTCTGTCGTACCTTCAGACACCTAGACACAGCGCCTCACGACCCCACTGCAGCCAGGTCTGGTGTCTGTCGTACCTTCAGACACCTAGACACAGCGCCTCACGACCCCACTGCAGCCAGGTCTGGTGTCTGTCGTACCTTCAGACACCTAGACACAGCGCCTCACGACCCCACTGCAGCCAGGTCTGGTGTCTGTCGTACCTTCAGACACCTAGACACAGCGCCTCACGACCCCACTGCAGCCAGGTCTGGTGTCTGTCGTACCTTCAGACACCTAGACACAGCGCCTCACGACCCCACTGCAGCCAGGTCTGGTGTCTGTCGTACCTTCAGACACCTAGACACAGCGCCTCACGACCCCACTGCAGCCAGGTCTGGTGTCTGTCGTACCTTCAGACACCTAGACACAGCGCCTCACGACCCCACTGCAGCCAGGTCTGGTGTCTGTCGTACCTTCAGACACCTAGACACAGCGCCTCACGACCCCACTGCAGCCAGGTCTGGTGTCTGTCGTACCTTCAGACACCTAGACACAGCGCCTCACGACCCCACTGCAGCCAGGTCTGGTGTCTGTCGTACCTTCAGACACCTAGACACAGCGCCTCACGACCCCACTGCAGCCAGGTCTGGTGTCTGTCGTACCTTCAGACACCTAGACACAGCGCCGCACGACCCCACTGCAGCCAGGTCTGGTGTCTGTCGTACCTTCAGACGCCTGGACCCGGCGCCTCACAACCCCACTGCAGCCATGTCTCGTGTCTGTCGTACCTTCAGACACCTAGACACAGCGCCCCACAACCCCACTGCAGCCATGTCTGGTGTCTGTCGTACCTTCAGACACCTAGACGACGGGGGCAGCACTGCAGCCAGGTCTCGTGTCTGCGGTACTCAGACGCCTGGACACGGCGCCGGGGGACAGCACTGCAGCCAGGTCTGGTGTCTGCCGTACCTTCAGACACCTAGACGATGGGGGACACGCGTCAGCAATGCAAGGGTGCGAGGTACGAGCTGTGATGGGGCCGTAACGACCCGCTGACACGTCCAGCGTGAAGTGGTGCACGAGGTACGAGCTGTGATGGGGCGTAACGACCCGCTGACACGTCCAGCGTGAAGTGGTGCACGAGGTACGAGCTGTGATGGGGCGTAACGACCCGCTGACACGTCCAGCGTGAAGTGGTGCACGAGGTACGAGCTGTGATGGGGCGTAACGACCCGCTGACACGTCCAGCGTGAAGTGTTGCACGAGGTACGAGCTGTGATGGGGCCGTAACGACCCGCTGACACGTCCAGCGTGAAGTGTTGCACGAGGTACGAGCTGTGATGGGGCCGTAACGACCCGCTGACACGTCCAGCGTGAAGTGTTGCACGAGGTACGAGCTGTGATGGGGCGTAACGACCCGCTGACACGTCCAGCGTGAAGTGGTGCACGAGGTACGAGCTGTGATGGGGCCTAACGACCCGCTGACACGTCCAGCGTGAAGTGTTGCACGAGGTACGAGCTGTGATGGGGCGTAACGACCCGCTGACACGTCCAGCGTGAAGTGTTGCACGAGGTACGAGCTTTGATGGGGCGTAACGACCCGCTGACACTGACACGTCCAGCGTGAAGTGGTGCACGAGGTACGAGCTGTGATGGGGCCTAACGACCCGCTGACACGTCCAGCGTGAAGTGTTGCACGAGGTACGAGCTGTGATGGGGCGTAACGACCCGCTGACACGTCCAGCGTGAAGTGTTGCACGAGGTACGAGCTGTGATGGGGCGTAACGACCCGCTGACACGTCCAGCGTGAAGTGGTGCACGAGGTACGAGCTGTGATGGGGCCTAACGACCCGCTGACACTGACACGTCCAGCGTGAAGTGGTACACGAGGTACGAGCTGTGATGGGGCTGTAACGACCCGCTGACACTGACACGTCCAGCGTGAAGTGGTGCGGAGGGACTAGACAGCAGTTCAACTACTGGCACCGGTGCCCTCGACGGCCGCCCACCAGTCTCGGTGGGGATGGCAAATTACAGCGGGCACCCGGCACTGACTGCTGCACGTGCTGATAGCGGCCGTGACACCCGGCACGTGCTGATAGCGGCCGTGGCACCCGGCACGTGCTAATAGCGGCCGTGGCACCCGGCACTGACTGCTGCACGTGCTGATAGCGGCCGTGGCACCCGGTACTGACTGACACGTGCTGATAGCGGCCGTGGCACCCGACTCGAAGTGTGCCATCTGACTGTGTCAGCCGGCACCCGACCCGTACCATCCCCCGTGCCGCACTAACGCATCATAGCGTGATCGGCTCTCTTGGTACCGGTCTGGCGTTTTTGCTTCTGCGGTTGTGGCCTTGGGTCTGATTCTCGTTGAGCCGTGCGAAAAGCAGGGAGGCGGCTGGTGGCTGGGGTGAGCCGACACTGACATTGGCTACAGGGGAGTACACAAGGAGTACATACCTGGTGACGCTGACATTGGCTACAGGGGAGTACACAAGGAGTACATACCTGGTGACGCTGACATTGGCTACATGGGAGTACACAAGGAGTACATACCTGGTGACGCTGACATTGGCTACAGGAGAGTACACAAGGAGTACATACCTGGTGACGCTGACATTGGCTACAGGGGAGTACACAAGGAGTACATACCTGGTGACGCTGACATTGGCTACAGGGGAGTACACAAGGAGTACATACCTGGTGACGCTGACATTGGCTACATGGGAGTACACAAGGAGTACATACCTAGTGACGCTGACATTGGCTACAGGAGAGTACACAAGGAATACATACCTGGTGACGCTGACATTGGCTACAGGGGAGTACACAAGGAGTACATACCTGGTGACGCTGACATTGGCTACAGGAGAGTACACAAGGAGTACATACCTGGTGACGCTGCTCGGCGGCAGTGGTGCAGACCTGGTGACGCTGCTCGGCGGCAGTGGTGCAGACCTGGTGACGCTGCTTCGCGGCAGTGGTGCAGACCTGGTGACGCTGCTCGGCGGCAGTGGTGCAGACCTGGTGACACTGCTTCGCGGCAGTGGTGCAGACCTGGTGACGCTGCTCGGCGGCAGTGGTGCAGACCTGGTGACGCTGCTCGGCGGCAGTGGTGCAGACCTGGTAACGCTGCTCGGCGGCAGTGGTGCAGACCTGGTGACACTACTTCGCGGCAGTGGTGCAGACCTGGTGACGCTGCTCGACGGCAGTGGTGCAGACCTGGTGACGCTTCTCGGCGGCAGTGGTGCAGACCTGGTGACGCTGCTCGGCGGCAGTGGTGCAGACCTGGTGACGCTGCTTCGCGGCAGTGGTGCAGACCTGGTGACGCTGCTCGGCGGCAGTGGTGCAGACCTGGTGACGCTGCTCGGCGGCAGTGGTGCAGACCTGGTGACGCTGTTCGGCGGCAGTGGTGCAGACCTGGTGACGCTGCTCGGCGGCAGTGGTGCAGACCTGGTGACGCTGCTTCGCGGCAGTGGTACAGACCTGGTGACGCTGCTTCGCGGCAGTGGTGCAGACCTGGTGACGCTGCCCGGCGGCAGTGGTGCAGACCTGGTGACGCTGCTCGGCGGCAGTGGTGCAGACCTGGTGACGCTGCTTCGCGGCAGTGGTGCAGACCTGGTGACGCTGCTCGGCGGCAGTGGTGCAGACCTGGTGACGCTGCTTCGCGGCAGTGGTGCAGACCTGGTGACGCTGCTCGGCGGCAGTGGTGCAGACCTGGTGACACTGCTTCGCGGCAGTGGTGCAGACCTGGTGACGCTGCTCGGCGGCAGTGGTGCAGACCTGGTGACGCTGCTCGGCGGCAGTGGTGCAGACCTGGTGACGCTGCTTCACGGCAGTGGTGCAGACCTGGTGACGCTGCTCGGCGGCAGTGGTGCAGACCTGGTGACGCTTCTCGGCGGCAGTGGTGCAGACCTGGTGACGCTGCTCGGCGGCAGTGGTGCAGACCTGGTGACGCTGCTCGGCGGCAGTGGTGCAGACCTGGTGACGCTGCTCGGCGGCAGTGGTGCAGACCTGGTGACGCTGCTCGGCGGCAGTGGTGCAGACCTGGTGACGCTGCTCGGCGGCAGTGGTGCAGACCTGGTGACGCTGCTCGGCGGCAGTGGTGCAGACCTGGTGACGCTGCTTCGCGGCAGTGGTGCAGACCTGGTGACGCTGCTCGGCGGCAGTGGTGCAGACCTGGTGACGCTGCTCGGCGGCAGTGGTGCAGACCTGGTGACGCTGCTCGGCGGCAGTGGTGCAGACCTGGTGACGGGCCGTGACGCTCAGCAGTTCCCACACGAGCTCCGCGGGACCGGCTGTCACCGGCCTGTCGTGACCGGCGCGGCGCCGTCGGCCGTCGGACGCGTGCTCCTAACTACCGGACGGACACGTGCCGGGCAGGGCCGGGCGGGGCCGGGCCGGGGCCGGGGCCGGGCCGGGCCGCGTGCGCCGGCCGGCCGACCGTCAGAGTCGTGTCCCGCACCTCGTACCCCCCCCCCCCCCCCCCCCATCACCCACATCTTCCATATGTTCCTCCATCTCCTCATCACCCATATCGTGATCGGGAACATGTGTCTCTGCCCCCTCCCCATCACCCATATCTCTCACATCATATCTCTAGGGATCAGGCACGTAGCCAGGATTTTTTTATCAGGAGGGGGGGGGGGGGGGGAGGCATGTTAGTGCGGATCAAATTTCGCTCCGTTTCGTTAGCGAAAAGTTGTTGACCGGAGGGAGAGGATGTCGGGCCGGCGCAGAATCGCATTTTATCTAGTGTAAACTGTTTGCGCAGAATCCCATTTTATGTAGTGTAAACTTTTTTGCTCGGGGGGGGGGGGGGGGGGGGGGGGCATTGCCCACTGGGCATTGGTTCTGGCTCTCGCTCTCCCTTTTGCTCTTCACCGTCCAATCACCCATCCACACGTCTGCCCACTTCCCTTCCCCATTGAGTGCATGCTTCCCCATTCCACCTACAGGCCTCTACATTACCGCTCAACAAATGTATCGATTTATAATTTATATAACATTGATGCATCCAGTTCCAGGTGTTGTCTTTGAACCCGAAGTTTGAAAACGAAAAACACCACACACCTGCGCTGTCACAGGTCTAGGCCAACTCTGCGGTCCGTACTCCCAGCTGCAGTAGCTCCGGACGTGGGGGGGGGGGGGGGGACTAGCCAGTTCCGATCGGCCAGCGGGTGCCGTTGCCGCCTGCCCTCGCTGGAAGCCGCCGGGAGCGCCTCTCGATAGCGCTATTTAAAATGACAGGCGCCGCCGATAGGATCGGTCCGGAGGAATTAATGATGATCGCAGGTGGCAACTGGACAGGCAGCAGCCGTCAGTGCAGCCGTGGAATGCCCGGCCCCGACTGACGACAATCTGGCGCCAAATTGGCGACGCCTCTGCTGGGGAGTTTTTGTGCAGCCTGCGGCCTGCACGATATCGCCGTACCTGTCGTTTGTTCCGATATGGTGTGGTAGTTAGAGGCCGATCGATCGCGATGGAGCCGGACCGATTTCGATCATGACGAACCACTATCAGCAGAGCGTTTGTCACACCATGCAACAGCTGGCGAGCAGCAGCGGGCCACTCCGCCAGCGGGCCACTCCGCCAGCGGGCCCCATCGTGTGGCATCGTCCGTCAGCGGGCCACTCCGCCAGCGGGCCACTCCGCCAGCGGGCCCCATCGTGTGGCATCGTCCGTCAGGGGGCCACTCCGCCAGCGGGCCACTCCGCCAGCGGGCCCCATCGTGTGGCATCGTCCGTCAGGGGGCCACTCCGGCAGCGGGCCACTCCGCCAGCGGGCCCCATCGTGTGGCATCGTCCGTCAGGGGGCCACTCCGGCAGCGGGCCACTTCGCCAGTGGGCCCCATCGTGTGGCATCGTCCGTCAGGGGGCCACTCCGGCAGCGGGCCACTCCGCCAGCGGGCCCCATCGTGTGGCATCGTCCGTCAGGGGGCCACTCCGGCAGCGGGCCACTCCGCCAGCGGGCCCCATCGTGTGGCATCGTCCGTCAGGGGGCCACTCCGGCAGCGGGCCACTCCGCCAGCGGGCCCCATCGTGTGGCATCGTCCGTCAGGGGGCCACTTCCGGCAGCGGGCTACTCCGCCAGCGGGCCCCATCGTGTGGCATCGTCCGTCAGGGGGCCACTCCGGCAGCGGGCCACTCCGCCAGCGGGCCCCATCGTGTGGCATCGTCCGCCAAGGGGCCACTCCGCCAGCGGGCCACTCCGCCAGCGGGCCCCATCGTGTGGCGTCGTCCGTCAGGGGGCCACTCCGGCAGCGGGGCCACTCAGCCAGCGGGCCACTCCGCCAGCGGGCCCCATCGTGTGGCATCGTCCGTCAGGCGTCGCGTGCGGTGCGATGGACGCCAGTCAGTCAGCTGCCCGGCCGGATCCGCTGGCGTCGCCTGACACGACCGCCGGATCGGCCGCGTTTCCGGCTCGGCCCGCGAGCAATGGCGCGGAAATGTGCCTCGTTTGCGACAATAATGCAATCGGCCTCGTCTGGAACGGAGCACTTTGAAGCGCGCCGATATCGGCTAATTAGATGATTGGATCGGTGCGCGGGTGGCTGGAGGCGGGCGTCCGCCGTCAAACGGAGCTCGACGGTCCGCAGACGGGTACCACCGGTACCTCAGAGGGGACGGGTACCACCGGCACCTCAGAGAGGACGGGTACCACCGGCACCTCAGAGAGGACGGGTACCACCGGTACCTCAGAGGGGACGGGTACCACCGGCACCTCAGAGAGGACGGGTACCACCGGCACCTCAGAGAGGACGGGTACCACCGGCACCTCAGAGAGGACGGGTACCACCGGTACCTCAGAGAGGACGGGTACCACCGGCACATCAGAGAGGACGGGTACCACCGACACCTCAGAGAGGACGGGTACCACCGGCACCTCAGAGAGGACGGGTACAACCGGCACCTCAGAGAGGACGGGTACCGCCGGCACCTCCGAGAGGACGGGTACCACCGGCACCTCCGAGAGGACGGGTACCACCGGCACCTCAGAGAGGACGGGTACCACCGGCACCTCAGAGAGGACGGGTACCACCGGCACCTCAGAGAGGACAGGTACCACCGGCACCTCACAGAGGACGGGTACCACCGGCACCTCAGAGAGGACGGGTACCACCGGCACTTCAGAGACTCACTGGATTCCGCCGGACACTGGCATTCGTCTGTTAGTTATATATCTACTACTATAGCTGTATAGCAACACACACAAAGACACCATGGTGTGCCATACCCGGCACTAACATTCGAGGTTTAGTTCAATCAGTTGCCAATAGGTGGAACCACCGTCGCAGTGTTTCACGAAAATAAACCCACTAAATATTAACTGTTTTAATGTGTTAGATGATAGCTGATGCCATTGTGAGAATACTAAGTTGAAGAAATATGATCATAATATGGCAGTAATATCTTTATTGGATACCAAATATACTAAATGAAAAGATCCGAGCTTTCGTGGCTAGCACATTATCAAGGATCATCGTTGATAATGTGCTAGCCACGATAGCTCAGATCTTTTCATTTAGTATATTTGTTATACAATAAAGATATTACTGCCATATTATGATAATATTTTTTTCAACTTATTAAATATTAACTATTTGGTTTTCAACATAGGTAAATGATGCTTAATTTGTTGAGATGTTCCTTACTCATCGCGTTCGAGAATGTTATTCGTCCTTAATTGACAAAACCATTGTATACGCTAATATAAGAACCAGCTAACAGCTACGTTCAGTTGTAAGCGAAGCGTTATAGTAACACCCACACGGTGTGAAATTGTTAGCCTCGGGTCATCTCAGGTCAGGTCACCAGATCAAGTCAAGTGACCCCACCTCCAAACTATTTGCGGTCGTGCCACAGCCAAAGTGATTGACCAAACGGTTTGAAACTCACAGGATGTCATTAGGTGATAAGTACCTACTTCGTATATCTCGAAATTTGTATATCGATGACCAGAGGCCATTCCTATAAAAAAAAATCGAGCCGTGGCTCGATTTTTTCTCTCAAAAGAATGGCCTTAGGACCCGGCGCGGGAGATGTTTAGCGTCGAAACAGCGCCTCGGAAATGCAGCAGCAAAGCCAAATAATATGCAATTATTTTACACACTGCCCAAACATAACACATTTCCAGCCCTGAGGCAAATCTTTAAAAAAAAATCGATCCACGGCTCGATTAAAAAAAATAGAATGGCCTCAGGTCGGTCGATTTTGTGACATCCCCATTATAAGTCAATAGGGAAAAATGAAAACAAGTACCTATAAATCTATAGGACATGGCTAAATTTGACCAATTTCCACCAGATACACCACTCTTGTACCAAATGCAAAGCTCTATCTCACATTTCTGTTCTTTGACCTCTTCGAGGTCAACTCAGGTGACGCCCCAGGTTACGTATGGTTTGTATTCAATAACTTTTTAGCAAATCAAGGTAGAGCAATGGGATTTTCACCACTGTATTCGCCTTGTCGAGACGAACCACTTGATGGAAGAGTTGATCCTGACCTCAGGTCAGGCCAATTGTTGTATATAGCCTAACAAGGTCACCCAATATATCGTTCGATGCGTCTCGACGAGATAAACACAATGGTGAAATATGTTTTACTCGATCGTCCGTCTGTCAAAAGTGATTGCTTAAAAAAATTATTCGGCAATTATTAACATGTTTCAAATTAAACAGCTTCTGATGACTTTACTATTGACCTTAGGTCAATTATGGTGGAACCTTAGCGATAGAAAAAAAAACAATTTTTTTCCGCGTGTCTTTTAGTTATCGAGATATATACGGTTTTATCAAGGACACTCATATACATATAGCCGGAATTTGACCTTTGGTGACCTCTGGTGACCTCAATATTGACCTGACCTAAAAATGACCTAATTACTTTCGATAAAGTTTGTCTCATCATTTTCCGCTTGTCACTACGTTGCGAGGTTTTGGAGATCTTAGGGGGAGGGGGGGGGAAATCCCCCCCCCCCCCCGGTAGTTCGTGGTTGGCGCGAGCCCCCGGCAGTGCGCGTGTTAATGGACCTTAATTCGGCAACAGTTAACTAACAAGCAAAATGACTAAATAACTAACTTATATATAAGTAGATAAGCCCTTTTCTCTGAAAAATGCGTTTGCTCTAAATGCCAGCTCACTTGCTTGAGTAGGTATGACCGACCGTATAACGATAAATTCATACTATGTACCTGAAACATGGACCATAACACCGTAAAATACGGCATAGTATAACTCGGTTGAAGACAAGTATGGTACTCGCACGAAATGTATGCTAAATGCATGATTTTGTCATGGTCAACTTGGTGCGAGCCCGGCACGTCACCTCACCAGCTACCTCAGGTTCGAGATTCAGTCAAGCACGCCGGTTGTGAATTCAGGCACGGTGAAAGCTCCAGTACCGTTTCTCCGGCTTTTTGTGACCCTTACCAGTGTGGCTCCTTCTTCATGTTTACAAGCGTTGCTCTAATTTTGTTTTGCTTGTTAGGCGATCATTTCCTCATGACATTGATGCCCATGTCCTTCAATATATGACATACTATTGGCAATAAACAGCATCGGGTATCGAAAAGAGCAACACGTTGCTTCTCTTCAGTCTTAATTTGTGTCGTAGTATTGTCAAAAAGGTCGCCCCCCCCAACTTCAAAGTAGTTCCCACGCCCCTGGACATAAGGAGCAATGTTCTGTGGAATCATACTCAGGTGGTTATCACATCAGATATGACCACAATACCGTCTGTGTTACGTTCCTACAGGTTTCCTTTAGCTAGCTTATGCGGATTTTTGAATGCCTAATCTGATGTGAGCATAACGGTCGCAATTTTGGCAAACATTGTTTTGACATACCAAGCCATCGATCCGTATAGACATCCCAGATGGTCATATGACCAAGTCCTGCAGCACGCGGCGCTGCCGGCGGCTCTTAAACTGCACTGATCGGCCGTCGGCGGTGCGGGCAGTCCGTTTTGTCTGTGACAGCTGTCGGCCTGACGGCGTGGTCTGCAGTCTGCACCCGTGGTGGCCAATTAGGGCCACCTGATGGGACGGAGCGCGACAGGCGGCCGCCGCCCTGTACAGCACTCTCCGCAGCATCTCTCTCCACCGTCAGCCGGCCGCCGCCCTGTATACAGCACTCTACACAGCATATCTCTCCACCGTCAGCCGGCCGCCGCCCTGTATACAGCACTCTACACAGCATCTCTCTCCACCGTCAGCCGGCCGCCGCCCTGTACAGCACTCTCCACAGCATCTCTCTCCACCGTCAGCCGTCCGCCGCCCTGTACAGCACTCTCCGCAGCATCTCTCCACCGTCAGCCGGCCGCCGCCCTGTACAGCACTCTCCGCAGCATCTCTCCACCGTCAGCCGGCCGCCGCCCTGTACAGCACTCTCCGCAGCATCTCTCCACCGTCAGCCGGCCGCCGCCCTGTACAGCACTCTCCACAGCATCTCTTTCCACCGTCAGCCGTCCGCCGCCCTGTACAGCACTCTCCGCAGCATCTCTCCACCGTCAGCCGGCCGCCGCCCTGTACAGCACTCTCCGCAGCATCTCTCTCCACCGTCAGCCGGCCGCCGCCCTGTATACAGCACTCTACACAGCATCTCTCTCCACCGTCAGCCGGCCGCCGCCCTGTACAGCACTCTCCACAGCATCTCTCTCCACCGTCAGCCGGCCGCCGCCCTGTACAGCACTCTCCACAGCATCTCCTCTGCTGACCTCTGCTGGTTATTCTCTCCACCGTCAGCCACATCGTTAGGGAGCCGGACCTCCGGTGGAGTGGGGTGGTCACCGGACCTCCGGTGGAGTGGGGTGGTCACCGGACCTCCGGTGGAGTGGGGTGGTCACCGGACCTCCGGTGGAGTGGGGTGGTCACCGGACCTCCGGTGGAGTGGTGTGATCACCGAACCTCCGGTGGAGTGGTGTGATCACCGAACCTCTGGTGGAGTGGTGTGGTCACCGGACCTCCGGTTGAGTGGTGTGATCTGGTGATCACACCACTGGTGTGATCACCAGATCACCTCCGGTGGAGTGGTGTGATCACCGGACCTCCGGTGGAGTGGTGTGGTCACCGGACCTCCGGTGGAGTGGGGTGGTCACCGGACCTCCGGTGGAGTGGTGTGGTCACCGGACCTCCGGTGGAGTGGGGTGGTCACCGGACTTCCGGTGGAGTGGTGTGATCACCGAACCTCTGGTGGAGAGGTGTGGTCACCGGACCTCCGGTGGAGTGGTGTGGTGTGATCACCGGACCTCCGGTGGAGTGGTGTGATCACCAGACCTCCGGTGGAGTGGTGTGATCACCGGAACTGCGGTGGAGTAGGGTGGTCACCGGACCTCCGGTGGAGTAGGGTGGCCACCGGACCTCCGGTGGAGTGGTGTGGTGTGATCACCGGACCTCCGGTGGAGTGGTGTGATCACCAGACCTCCGGTGGAGTGGTGTGATCACCGGACCTCCGGTGGAGTGGTGTGGTCACCGGACCTCCGGTGGAGTGGGGTGGTCACCGGACCTCCGGTGGAGTGGTGTGGTGTGATCACCGGACCTCCGGTAGAGTGGTGTGATCACCAGACCTCCGGTGGAGTGGTGTGATCACCGGACCTCCGGTGGAGTAGGGTGGTCACCGGACCTCCGGTGGAGTAGGGTGGTCACCGAACCTCCGGTGGAGTAGGGTAGTCACCGGACCTCCGGTGGAGCAGGGTGGTCACCGGACCTCCGGTGGAGTAGGGTGGTCACCGGACCTCCTGTGGAGTGGTGTGGTCACCGGACCTCCGGTGGAGTAGGGTGGTCACCGGACCTCCGGTGGAGTAGGGTGGTCACCGGACCTCCGGTGGAGTGGTGTGGTCACCGGACCTCCGGTGGAGTAGGGTGGTCACCGGACCTCCGGTGGAGTAGGGTGGTCACCGGACCTCCGGTGTAGTGGTGTGGTCACCGGACCTCCGGTGGAGTAGGGTGGTCACCGGACCTCCGGTGGAGTAGGGTGGTCACCGGACCTCCGGTGGAGTAGGGTGTTCACCGGACCTCCGATGGAGTAGGGTGGTCACCAGATCTCCGGTGGAGTGGTGTGATCACCGGACCTCCGGTGGAGTAGGGTGGTCACCGGGCCTCCGGTGGAGTAGGGTGGTCATCGGACCTCCGGTGGAGTAGGGTGGTCACCGAACCTCCGGTGGAGTAGGGTGGTCACCGAACCTCCGGTGGAGTGGTGTGATCACCGGACCTCTGGTGGAGTGGTGTGATCACCGGACCTCCGGTGGAGTGGTGTGATCACCGGACCTCCGGTGGAGTGGTGTGATCACCAGACCTCCAGTTGAGTGGTGTGATCACCAGACCTCCGGTGGAGTGGTGTGATCACCGGACCTCCGGTGGAGTGGTGTGATCACCGGACCTCCGATGGAGTGGTGTGATCACCGGACATCCGGTGGAGTGGAATGATCACCGGACCTCCGGTGGAGTAGGGTGGTCACCGGACCTCCGGTGGAGTAGGGTGGTCACCGGACCTCCGGTGGAGTAGGGTGGTCACCGGACCTCCTGTGGAGTAGGGTGGTCACCGGACCTCCGATGGAATAGGGTGGTCACCGGACCTCCAGTGGAGTGGTGTGGTCACCGGACCTCCGGTGGAGTAGGGTGGTCACCGGACCACGGTGGAGTGGTGTGGCCACCGGACCTCCGGTGGAGTAGGGTGGTCACCGGACCTCCGGTGGAGAAGGATGGTCACCGGACCTCCGGTAGAGTAGGGTGGTCACCGGACCTCCGGTGTAGTGGTGTGGTCACCGGACCTCCGGTGGAGTAGGGTGGTCACCGGACCACCGGTAGAGTAGGGTGGTCACCGGACCTCCGGTGGAGTGGTGTGATCACCGGGTCTCCGGTGGAGTGGTGTGATCACCGGACCTCCGGTGGAGTGGTGTGATCACCGGACCTCCGATGGAGTGGTGTGATCACCGGACATCCGGTGGAGTGGAATGATCACCGGACCTCCGGTGGAGTAGGGTGGTCACCGGACCTCCGGTGGAGTAGGGTGGTCACCGGACCTCCGGTGGAGTAGGGTGGTCACCGGACCTCCGGTGTAGTGGTGTGGTCACCGGACCTCCGGTGGAGTAGGGTGGTCACCGGACCTCCAGTGGAGTAGGGTGGTCACCGGACCTCCGGTGGAGTAGGGTGTTCACCGGACCTCCGATGGAGTAGGGTGGTCACCAGACCTCCGGTGGAGTGGTGTGATCACCGGACTTCCGGTGGAGTAGGGTGGTCACCGGACCTCCGGTGGAGTAGGGTGGTCACCGGACCTCCGGTGGAGTAGGGTGGTCACCGAACCTCCGGTGGAGTAGGGTGGTCACCGGACCTCCGGTGGAGTAGGGTAGTCACCGGACCTCCGGTGGAGTGGTGTGGTCATCGGACCTCCGGTGGAGTAGGGTGGTCACCGGACCTCCGGTGGAGTAGGGTGGTCACCGGACCTCCGGTGGAGTAGGGTGGTCACTGGACCTCCGGTGAAGTAGGGTGGTCACCGGACCTCCGGTAGAGTAGGGTGGTCACCGGACCTCCGGTAGAGTGGTGTGGTCACCGGACCTCCGGTGGGGTGGTGTGGTCACCGGACCTCCGGTGGAGTAGGGTGGTCACCGGACCTCCGGTGGAGTAGGGTGGTCACCGGACCTCCGGTGGAGTAGGGTGGTCACCGGGCCTCCGGTGGAGTGGTGTGGTATTCGGACCTCCAGTGGAGTGGTGTGGTCACCGGATCTCCGGTGGAGTAGGGTGGTCACCGGACCTCCGGTGGAGTAGGGTGGTCACCGGACCTCCGGTGTAGTGGTGTGGTCACCGGACCTCCGGTGGAGTAGGGTGGTCACCGGACCTCCGGTGGAGTAGGGTGTTCTCCGGACCTCCGGTGGAGTAGGGTGTTCTCCGGACCTCCGGTGGAGTAGGGTGTTCACCGGATCTCCGGTGTAGTGGTGTGGTCACCGGACCTCCGGTGGAGTAGGGTGGTCACCGGACCTCCGGTGGAGTGGTGTGGTCACCGGACCTCCGGTGGAGTGGTGTGGTCACCGGACCTACGGTGGAGTGATGTGGTCACCGGACCTCCGGTGGAGTGGTGTGGTCACCGGACCTCCGGTGGAGTGGTGTGGTCACCGGACCTCCGGTGGAGTGGTGTGGTCACCGGACCTCCGGTGGAGTGGTGTGATCACCGAACCTCCGGTGGAGTGGTGTGATCACCGGACCTCTGGTGGAGTGGTGTGGTCACCGGACCTCCGGTGGAGTGGTGTGATCACCGGACCTCCGGTGGAGTGGTGTGATCACCGGTCCTCCAGTTGAGTGGTGTGATCACCAGACCTCCGGTGGAGTGGTGTGATCACCGGACCTCCGGTGGAGTAGGGTGGTCACCGGACCTCCGGTGGAGTGGTGTGGTCACCGGACCTCCGGTGGAGTGGTGTGATCACCGGACCTCCGGTGGAGTAGGGTGGTCACCGGACCTCCGGTGGAGTGGTGTGATCACCGGACCTCCGGTGGAGTGGTGTGATCACCGGACCTCCTGTGGAGTAGGGTGGTCACCGGACCTCCGGTGGAGTAGGGTGGTCACCGGACTTCCGGTGGGGTAGGGTGGTCACCGGACCTCTGATGGAGTAGGGTGGTCACCGGACCTCCGGTGGAGTGGGGTGGTCACCGGACCTCCGGTGGAGTGGTGTGGTGTGATCACCGGACCTCCGGCGGAGTGGTGTGATCACCAGACCTCCGGTGGAGTGGTGTGATCACCGGACCTCCGGTGGAGTAGGGTGGTCACCGGACCTCCGGTGGAGTAGGGTGGTCACCGAACCTCCGGTGGAGTAGGGTGGTCACCGGACCTCCGGTGGAGCAGGGTGGTCACCGGACCTCCGGTGGAGTAGGGTGGTCACCGGACCTCCTGTGGAGTGGTGTGGTCACCGGACCTCCGGTGGAGTAGGGTGGTCACCGGACCTCCGGTGGAGTAGGGTGGTCACCGGACCTCCGGTGGAGTGGTGTGGTCACCGGACCTCCGGTGGAGTAGGGTGGTCACCGGACCTCCGGTGGAGTAGGGTGGTCACCGGACCTCCGGTGTAGTGGTGTGGTCACCGGACCTCCGGTGGAGTAGGGTGGCCACTGGACCTCCGGTGGAGTAGGGTTGTCACCGGACCTCCGGTGGAGTAGGGTGTTCACCGGACCTCCGATGGAGTAGGGTGGTCACCAGACCTCCGGTGGAGTGGTGTGATCACCGGACCTCCGGTGGAGTAGGGTGGTCACCGGGCCTCCGGTGGAGTAGGGTGGTCATCGGACCTCCGGTGGAGTAGGGTGGTCACCGAACCTCCGGTGGAGTAGGGTGGTCACCGAACCTCCGGTGGAGTGGTGTGATCACCGGACCTCTGGTGGAGTGGTGTGATCACCGGACCTCCGGTGGAGTGGTGTGATCACCGGACCTCCGGTGGAGTGGTGTGATCACCGGACCTCCGGTGGAGTGGTGTGATCACCGGACCTCCAGTTGAGTGGTGCGATCACCAGAACTCCGGTGGAGTTGTGTGATCACCGGACCTCCGGTGGAGTAGGGTGGTCACCGGACCTCCGGTGGAGTAGGGTGGTCACCGGACCTCCGGTGGAGTAGGGTGGTCACCGGACCACGGTGGAGTGGTGTGGTCACCGGACCTCCGGTGGAGTAGGGTGGTCACCGGACCTCCGGTGGAGTAGGATGGTCACCGGACCTCCGGTAGAGTAGGGTGGTCACCGGACCTCCGGTGTAGTGGTGTGGTCACCGGACCTCCGGTGGAGTAGGGTGGTCACCGGACCTACGGTAGAGTAGGGTGGTCACTGGACCTCCGGTGGAGTTGTGTGATCACCGGGTCTCCGGTGGAGTGGTGTGATCACCGGACCTCCGGTGGAGTGGTGTGGTCACCGGACCTCCGGTGGAGTGGTGTGGTCACCGGACCTCCGGTGGAGTGGTGTGATCACCGGACCTCCGGTGGAGTGGTGTGATCACCGGACCTCCGGTGGAGTGGTGTGATCACCGGACATCCGGTGGAGTGGAATGATCAACGGACCTCCGGTGGAGTAGGGTGGTCACCGGACCTCCGGTGGAGTAGGGTGTTCACCGGACCTCCGGTGGAGTGGTGTGATCACCGGACCTCCGGTGGAGTAGGGTGGTCACCGGACCTCCGGTGGAGTAGGGTGGTCACCGGACCTCCAGTGGAGTAGGGTGGTCACCGGACCTCCGGTGGAGTAGGGTGTTCACCGGACCTCCGATGGAGTAGGGTGGTCACCAGACCTCCGGTGGAGTAGTGTGATCACCGGACCTCCGGTGGAGTAGGGTGGTCACCGGACCTCCGGTGGAGTGGTGTGGTCACCGGATCTCCGGTGGAGTAGGGTGGTCACCGGACCTCCGGTGGAGTAGGGTGGTCACCGGACCTCCGGTGTAGTGGTGTGGTCACCGGACCTCCGGTGGAGTAGGGTGGTCACCGGACCTCCGGTGGAGTAGGGTATTCTCCGGACCTCCGGTGGAGTAGGGTGTTCTCCGGACCTCCGGTGGAGTAGGGTGTTCACCGGACCTCCGGTGTAGTGGTGTGGTCACCGGACCTCCGGTGGAGTAGGGTGGTCACCGGACCTCCGGTGGAGTGGTGTGGTCACCGGACCTCCGGTGGAGTGGTGTGGTCACCGGACCTACGGTGGAGTGATGTGGTCACCGGACCTCCGGTGGAGTGGTGTGGTCACCGGACCTCCGGTGGAGTGGTGTGGTCACCGGACCTCCGGTGGAGTGGTGTGGTCACCGGACCTCCGGTGGAGTGGTGTGATCACCGGACCTCCGGTGGAGTGGTGTGATCACCGGACCTCCAGTTGAGTGGTGTGATCACCAGACCTCCGGTGGAGTGGTGTGATCACCGGACCTCCGGTGGAGTAGGGTGGTCACCGGACCTCCGGTGGAGTAGGGTGGTCACCGGACTTCCGGTGGAGTAGGGTGGTCACTGGACCTCCGGTGGAGTAGGGTGGTCACCGGACCTCCGGTGGAGTGGTGTGGTCACCGGACCTCCGGTGGAGTAGGGTGGTCACCGGACCTCCGGTAGAGTAGGGTGGTCACCGGACCTCCGGTGGAGTGGTGTGCTCACCGGGTCTCCGGTGGAGTGGTGTGATCACCGGACCTCCGGTGGAGTGATGTGGTCACCGGACATCCGGTGGAGTGGTGTGGTCACCGGACACCTAAAGACTTAAAGGGAAATAATGACCTTTTCCCACACAAATGGAGTTAGCACTTGAATCGCCAGACGAGACCAAAATATATTGTAAATTCATCACATTTTGCATGAAAACTTTCCTACCGAAAGATATTTCAAGTTATAGTTGATAAGCGTTCCACACTTTTAACGACCGGTACTTGCAAGTACTTTTGATCCTCATCAAACTGCGGGCTTTTCCCGTATTGCTGTTTTACGCAATGGAGTGGAAAATATATTGTGCGTTCTGCTTGTTGTGTTGGCGATCCTCTAAAACTAACAGCGATTGGAAAAAGTGGCAATCAATCGGAAGCTCATCGATGCACATCGACGGCGACCTATTTAGCGTCGGCGATTTGTTTACAAAGTCATTGTCATGCTTCTCGGCGCACTTAACCATTTGTGGCGAGTTGTTTCTGATTATATGCTTAGAAGCGAGCATCGGCAAAGGCTATCATCCCATATTCCCGTTTAGTGTACCCAAGTCCCGTAGCAAGCTTCGTTAATGACGTCACTGGTGCCATTCTTGTGTAGCATTGCAAAATATATCTGATTTTGAGTTGAGAGCTAATTAAAGACTTATTCATTTTTTCTTGTTTAAGTTTGAATTTTCTTGTTAATCATTATTAAAGGTATTTTATCACTGTATTTCATAGTAGTGGACACTTCAGAAACTTATGACGTAATAATATTGTATCCAATATGCATTTCCCTCGCCTTTTGCTATTGTGGCGCAGTGCCGAGTGCTTTGCGAATACTTGCTTGCCTGGGGTTCAAATCATTCCGCCCTTATTTCATTCGAGTTGGTATAGTTTGCATGTTGTTATTCATGACTTATACTGATAGTCAGTCATGCATCACGGATGCTTCACGGATTGCTTCACGGATCAGTTTGATCGGAAACGTCACAGAGCCTCCAAAAATGCCGCACTCGATGTAAACAATGGTAGGGAAGGACGAATTTGATGACCTTCATGAAGTACACAAGGTACTTGTTTTGTATTTTTTCCAAACTTACAACTTTGAATTTGGGAATAATTTTATATAATTCTAAAATTTAAATACAATAATTTTAAAACCATAACGGTAGCCTAAGAAATTGTTGCTAGCAAAATCAAAAGGTCATTATTTCCCTTCAAAACGGACACGTACTCTCCTCAGCATACCGTGTGGTAGGTTATAGTGGCATTGCATAAATACTACAATATCTCGAAAATGACGTCCACCACCGTGCCGAAAATATATGAGCAGGAGAAACAATGCATTGCGCTTCCGATTAAGCCCATTTGAGCTTCCCATCTTCCTTCCATTGCGACAAAATTTAAGAAATATTGTGTCTTGCGTCCTGAGACTAAGTCGACAGTCTTCCCCTTGGCACCGCCTCTGCGTGGCTCTCAATGAGCTCAGCTGCTAACCGTTTTCTACGGGGGCTGCTGCAGGTGGGGTGGGGTCAGTAAGGCGTAAACGGTCATGAATTAAAACGGTAAACGGTAATGTTGCCGTGGTAGAGGCTATCGTGGTCAGTCGGGAGGAGAGGGAGATTCCGAGCTGAGGTCAGTAGGGTCAACAGCCCGAGGCTATGCTGTGTTCAGGCGGCCTTGGCGGCCTGGTCAAGACGAGCCGTGGCTGGGTCTTGGAGACGCAAATGGTCTCGCCTGCTAACGGCAGCGGCGTGGACAATGGTTTTAATGGCATGCGTAACTGGGTAGCTTGAAATAATGCTAGAAATCCCAAAATAATTACGCGACGGAGAAATAATGTAGGCAAAGCGGCTCATGTGTTTTGTAAACTGAGGCTGTGCTGGAGGGGGAGGGGCTGTCAGCGACCAGGCAATATAGAGGGGTCCGACGTCGGGCCTGCCGATGGTCACGCGAACTCGCCCGCCTAGCTATATTTTTAATATCTCCCTCCCCTCGAGCTTCTCGGCGGACGTTTGGGAGATTTTCGGCATAGTACTGACGTGTTTGTCCTTGGAGGCTTAACCCTCGCCCGTGCAGGGTCCGATACCTACGTGACCGTGCATGTGGGGGGGGGGAGGAGTACGACCCCTGGCGTTTCGCCCCTAATTGAACTAGAGCTTCGATTAAAAAACGAGCGTGTTGCTTGTGATGAGAAGAAGCAGTTGATACCATATTTTAAGATTATGGGTCATTAGGTGACCTCTGAGGTCATTCCAATGACCCGGATGTCATCCAAATCGTGCATGTGTAGATATTTAATTTTAATCGAGCTAGAATCGTGAATGAACATATCATTATACAAAATGGGTGCTTAATTTGAAATCAGCTTCACAAAATGTCCTATGAACTGCTAGAGGCCATCATCTCTGGTCATCGGAGGTCACGATCTCAGTGGAAACCATAAATGTCACCATAACCATAGGTGGGAGGTAGGAAACCATAGATCGGAGGTAGGAAACCATAGGTCATTCATTCCCCATCGGGTGCCGATGGCGAATTTGGTTAAACCTGTGAATATACTCTCGGAAAGGGCACAAGTTACAAGCATCGATACTACGGGACGCCAGTTGCGCCTGAAATGACCTTGATAAACAGGTCATAGGTCACGGGTCATGGAGAGTAGAATTTCGAAATTTTCATAGTATGTGTAACATTGTTCAGAAGTAAGGTACTGAAAGTGTCATTGCAATCGGTTGATAAATACGCGAGGTATTCCCGGAAAAAAAACACAGTGGATGCCACCCCTCGTTTTTTCTCTCTCGGGTGGATGCCACCCCCCCCCCCCCCTGCATTGACGAGGGTTACATACACCTTCTCATGAAATACGAAGGTTATGTCAACATAACATGATTCACCTAATTTATCGTGATGTTTTTTTTAACAGTGAGCGATTGGTATTTTTCACAGAACATATGCTAAGCTAGTATCATACCACCACAAAACCGTTTTTTTTTGGGTGGGGAGGTGAGTGGTTCTCGCCCACCCCGTAGTCCAGCCTGTAGCTATATGCCGCCGCGGGTGGGGAGGAGAACCACTCCCCTCCGGGGCGGGGAACCGAATGACTTGCGCCAGTAGCCAGACTCGAACCCGGAACCCTTGGATTCCGAGTCCGACGCTCTACCAACTGAGCCACCCGGCCCCCTTCCTGAGATACATAATAGGGGTGTGCACGTGCGTACGTGCAGAGGCACCCACCCCTGAGTTGTGTGAAAGTGGCGGCTGAGGGGTCCCTAACCACACACGAAATTTGCACATCATCTGCCCAGCCGTTGCGGAGTTATTGCGAGAAAATACTTTTCAACACCCCTCATGCGGCACGCGTCACGCGCAGTGGTAGTC
The DNA here is from genome assembly GCA_036785665.1 of Chirona hameri. Classification (NCBI taxonomy): domain Eukaryota; kingdom Metazoa; phylum Arthropoda; class Thecostraca; order Balanomorpha; family Balanidae; genus Chirona; species Chirona hameri. Next base: position 30,147 of record JAXIVJ010013818.1, read on the forward strand.
ACCCACATGAGTCGGCACTGGTCTCAGACAGGGTAGGGTAGATGGGGCTGCTCAGAAAAGAAGTCTGCTTGTCAATCGGACGTGCGGTTGCAAAGAGATATGAGCTTCTCAAAAGCGTCGCCACGGGCCGGGTCGGGCCGCTCATATCAGATTTTTCCCATACACTACGGAAGGACGAAGCGCTCGCTCGTAATAATCGTGACCACCTTTCATGGGCTCAATGACATAGCATCGCCACAGAGCCTGCTGCACTGAAGTACTGTAAGCTTTGATTAGAAATGTGTTTGATTGGGTATGCACCTCTTGAATATGCTGAAGCTGCTGAAATCGTAACTCCTTGGCGCTGCGTTGGCCTCGTGCACAGGACACTGGTTGAAAGAGTTGGGTGATTGTGTAAGATCAGTGTCAGATCAGTTGGCTCCATACACAAGCAATCTGCATGTAAATTAAATTAGCTAGCATGTAAATTAAATTATTATTATAGAAGTTAATGTGGCTGGTGTCCGTGGCGAGTTGAGCGGCGGCTGGTAACGTTCACATCGCTGAGTGTTGGGTGCCTCGCGCCGCGGCGGCGGCTGGAGTTAAGCGGAATTTTGTTATGCCCAGATCCCAGACGTGGTGCGCTGATTTAAGCGCAATTAGTGCTTTTGTACCATGGTGGAAAGTATCGTGTCTTATAGCGCATGCAATTAATAATAAACGGGATGATGATGATGATGGTGCTGCTGCTGCTGCTGCTGCTGCTGCTGCTGCTGCTGCTGCTGCTGCTGCTGCTGCTGATGATGATGATGATGATGATGATGATGATGATGATGATGATGATGATGATGATGATGATGATGATGATGATGATGATGATGATGATGATGATGATGATGATGATGATGATGATCTGACCTATTGTGTCAGATCAGTTGGCTTCATGCACAAGCAAGCACTCCCGTGCGCCGTGAGTAGTGCAATTGTTTATTTCCGTGACCGTAAGAAGTTGGCTATCTGATTATCTATATTTCCTTTTCTTTAGATCTAGCAACTAGCAAGGCTGTCAACGAAGTGGATTGTAGGAAAAAAAGAAGATTAAACGTATCATTTGGTGTTCGAGATTTCGAGATCGAGAGTTCGAGATCATTTGGAAACGAGAGAAGCAATAACGGGTCTCAATTTTTGCGAAGCTTGCGGGGCTGAACATTTAATTTCTTCACCCGCTGCGAAAACAGTTAACGGGTAATACAGAGACAGTTTATTTTATATCAACAGTTAACTGAATAAAAAGACGACATTAACTGAATAAAAAGCCGTTACCTAACTAATTATACAAATGGCAATACGAGGAGTGTGAAGAGTTTCATTTAATGAAGGCTGTAGCCTTCATTAAATGACACTTCAAAATAACTACCTAATATTTCCCTCGTCAAAAACTTTCGGAAATCGGAGAGATGCGTCAGCGGACTCGGAATTTCATACTAGATGTTATCTGTCGTAATCAGCTAGTGAGTCAATCTACGCCGCTCCCCTAATTAGGAGGCGGGCTGTCGGTGCTGCACTCTGTTCTGTCCCGGGTACGGAGCCGGTACTGGGCTGGATGGCCCGCGACAAACCGCGCACGGCCAATTTCAATGCAGCGCACGTGTCGATTGAGTTACAGGGCGCCGAGCCGACCCGAGACGCTGCAGCGGCACAAACGAGGGTCCGATGTGTCTGCAGTGAACACCGCGCGACACCGCGCCGCGCCCCCCGCCGCAGTAAACCGCTGCCGCACATACCTCCGGAGGCGCCCCCTCCGCAGCAAACCGCCGCACATATCTCCGGCGCCGCGCCCCCGCCGCATCAAACCGCTGCACCGCACATATCTCCGGCGCCGCGCCCCCGCGGCAGCAAACCGCCGCACATATCTCCGGCACCGCGCCCCCCGCCGCATCAAACCGCTGCACCGCACATATCTCCGGCGCCGCGCCCCCGCGGCAGCAAACCGCTGCACCGCACATATCTCCGGCGCCGCGCCCCCGCCGCATCAAACCGCTGCACCGCACATATCTCCGGCACCGCGCCCCCGCCGCAGCAAACCGCTGCACCGCACATATCTCCGGCACCGCGCCCCCGCGGCAGCAAACCGCTGCACCGCACATATCTCCGGCACCGCGCCCCCGCCGCAGCAAACCGCTGCACCGCACATATCTCCGGCACCGCGCCCCCGCCGCAGTAAACCGCTGCACCGCACATATCTCCGGCACCGCGCCCCCGCGGCAGCAAACCGCTGCACCGCACATATCTCCGGCGCCGCGCCCCCTCCGCAGTAAACCACCGCACATACCTCCGAGGAGGCACACAACACCGCAGCAAACCACCGCACATATCTCCGGAGGTGACCACGCCGCAGCAAACCACCGCACATATCTCCGAGGAGGGCACACAACACCGCAGCAAACCACCGCACATATCTCCGGAGGTGACCACGCCGCAGCAAACCACCGCACATACCTCCGAGGAGGGCACATAACACCGCAGCAAACCACCGCACATATCTCCGAGGAGGGCACACAACACCGCAGCAAACCACCGCACATATCTCCGGAGGTGACCACGCCGCAGCAAACCACCGCACATATCTCCGAGGAGGGCACACAACACCGCAGCAAACCACCGCACATATCTCCGGAGGTGACCACGCCGCAGCAAACCACCGCACATACCTCCGAGGAGGGCACATAACACCGCAGCAAACCACCGCACATATTTCCGGAGGTGACCACGCCGCAGCAAACCACCGCACATATCTCCGAGGAGGGCACACAACACCGCAATGCTGTTGCGGATAGTGTCACGCGGCGCTGCGAGGGCGCCCCGGCCACGGGGGTGCCTTTACGAGGCCACATCTCGCGCGGCGCCCGCGCGGTCGTCCTCCACCCGTCAAACGGTACGTCACCGCACCGCCGCGCCGCGCCGCGCGATAAACTTTTGTCACCGGCGCGACGGATGCGCCGCGCCGCCCGCCGCCGTTGCATACGAATCGCGCCATTAATGACGCGCGTGCGGCGTGCGACGGCGTGGCGCGAGACTGGCACCCTTTCACGGCGCGGCCGGGCGGCCGTTCCATCACCACACGCCTCTATACATATTCATCGGTGGCGGACGAGTCGCGTTTATGTGGGTCTGCGCCGGTCGGACGCCGCCACACTGACCTTGATGACGTCACTGGCTATGACTCGGTGACGCCCGGACAGGTGTCGGGGCACGGAGTGTGGCAGGGGCGCCTCTTCTGCTGTCCGTTCTGAGCACGGCAGGCAGCACAGCCGGTCAGAAGGGTGGCAGGGAGGCTTGATGACGTGGAAAGTACTTACAGCTGCTACTAAGCTGCTCTGAAAGAGAATAGCACGTCGAACTTTGAGAAAATAGAACGAGTCATGCTGTATTCTAAATGTGTATTCTTCCTGTGAGATAAAACAAACATCAATACTGAAGTGCAGGATGGCGTCACAGCATCCATTGGTAAAGTTTGGAACATATTACACTTGCACCCAGGCGCGTCAGGAGTCCACTGTGCTGTGCAGTGTGCAGGCTCCTCACCCAGACGCGTCAGGAGTCCACTGTGCTGTGCAATGTGCAGGCTCCTCACCCAGACGCGTCAGGAGTCCACTGTGCTGTTCACTGTGCAGGCTCCTCACCCAGACGCGACAGGAGTCCACTGAGCACGCTCCTCACCCAGACGCGACAGGAGTTCACTGTGCGCGCTCCTCACCCAGACGCGTCAGGAGTCCACTGTGCGCGCTCCTCACCCAGACGCGACAGGAGTTCACTGTGCGCGCTCCTCACCCAGACGCGTCAGGTGTCCACTGTGCGCGCTCCTCACCCAGACGCGACAGGAGTTCACTGTGCGCGCTCCCTCACCCAGACGCGACAGGAGTTCACTGTTCGCGCTCCTCACCCAGACGCGTCAGGTGTCCACTGTGCGCGCTCCTCACCCAGACGCGACAGGAGTTCACTGTGCGCGCTCCTCACCCAGACGCGACAGGAGTTCACTGTGCGCGCACCTCACCCCAGACGCGACAGGAGTCCACTGTGCGCGCTCCTCACCCAGACGCGACAGGAGTTCACTGTGTGCAGGCTCCTCACCCAGACGCGACAGGAGTTCACTGTGCGTGCTCCTCACCCAGACGCGTCAGGTGTCCACTGTGCGCGCTCCTCACCCAGACGCGACAGGAGTTCACTGTGCGCGCTCCTTACTCAGACGCGTCAGGAGTCCACTGTGCGCGCTCCGTGGCGATTCTAGACCACATTGGATCCGTGAGCGAGGTCGTATGCGCCGGCGTTGAGGCTGGACATAACGCATAGCACCCCTGTCGTCACCGTACGCCGGGCAGCACCGGTCCAGACGTCATCTGGTGACGCCATCGATTAACACATATGACGTCATTGTTCAGAGGCGGTGTTAAGTGTCGCTGGTGCTGTAATCCGAGGGAAATAAATAACGATTCTATCGGCGTTAGATATCGTCTACTTGTCGTCAGATATCACGGATATCATCGTAAACTTATATACACTAGTTGTACAGAGTTTTTGAGGGCTGCCGCAGGCTTTCCGTGAAGTGTCGCCCTGACCAGCGAGCTGCAGCGGCGCCTCTCGAAGACTCTCCAGCTCTCTCCCTGGGACCATCAGCCTGACCAGCTGCAGCGGCGCCTCTCGAAGACTCTCCAGCTCTCTCCCTGGACCATCAGCCTGACCAGCCAGCTGCAGCGGCACCTCTCGCAGACTCTCCAGCCGCTGGCTTCAGCTCTCTCCCTGGACCATCAGCTTGACCAGCTGCAGCGGCGCCTCTCGAAGACTCTCCAGCTCTCTCCCTGGACCATCAGCCTGACCAGCCAGCTGCAGCGGCGCCTCTCGAAGACTCTCCAGCCGCTGGCTCCAGCTCTCTCCCTGGACCATCAGCTTGACCAGCTGCAGCGGCGCCTCTTGGAGACTCTCCAGCCGCTGGCCTCCAGCTCTCACCCTGGACCATCAGCCTGACCAGCCAGCTGCAGCGGCACCTCTCGAAGACTCTCCAGCCGCTGGCTTCAGCTCTCTCCCTGGACCATCAGCTTGACCAGCTGCAGCGGCGCCTCTCGAAGACTCTCCAGCTCTCTCCCTGGACCATCAGCCTGACCAGCCAGCTGCAGCGGCACCTCTCGAAGACTCTCCAGCTGCTGGCTTCAGCTCTCTCCCTGGACCATCAGCTTGACCAGCTGCAGCGGCGCCTCTTGGAGACTCTCCAGCCGCTGGCTCCAGCTCTCTCCCTGGACCATCAGCCTGACCAGCCAGCTGCAGCGGCACCTCTCGAAGACTCTCCAGCCGCTGGCTCCAGCTCTCTCCCTGGACCATCAGCCTGACCAGCTGCAGCGGCGCCTCTTGGAGACTCTCCAGCCGCTGGCTCCAGCTCTCTCCCTGGACCATCAGCTTGACTAGCTGCAGCGGCGCCTCTCGAAGACTCTCCAGCTCTCTCCCTGGACCATCAGTCTGACCAGCTGCAGCGGCGCCTCTCGAAGACTCTCCAGCCGCTGGCTCCAGCTCTCTCCCTGGACCATCAGCTTGACCAGCCGCAGCGGCGCCTCTTGGAGACTCTCCAGCCGCTGGCTCCAGCTCTCTCCCTGGACCATCAGCCTGACCAGCCAGCTGCAGCGGCGCCTCTCGAAGGACTCTCCAGCTCTCTCCCTGGACCATCAGCCTGACCAGCCAGCTGCAGCGGCACCTCTCGAAGACTCTCCAGCCGCTGGCTCCAGCTCTCTCCCTGGACCATCAGCCTGACCAGCCAGCTGCAGCGGCACCTCTCGAAGACTCTCCAGCCGCTGGCTCCAGCTCTCTCCCTGGACCATCAGCCTGACCAGCTGCAGCGGCGCCTCTTGGAGACTCTCCAGCCGCTGGCTCCAGCTCTCTCCCTGGACCATCAGCTTGACTAGCTGCAGCGGCGCCTCTCGAAGACTCTCCAGCTCTCTCCCCTTGGACCATCAGCCTGACCAGCTGCAGCGGCGC
>JAXIVJ010013819.1:0-27500 GCA_036785665.1 Chirona hameri
CACCCCATTGGTGGAAATCGAGCTAGAAAATGACGTCATGGGACAGGGTGGACACGTTACGGAGATAGCCATGACACCCCCTGACTAAAGGACAATGTGGGCTCTGCGTATGCATGTTTACGCTTGGGTCCGAACTCCCAAGACGTGTGGGCATGTTAAATGTGAGCACACGTCGATAGGCAGGTGAGAGGAGAGGAGGGGGTGAGAGGGGGATGAGAGGGGGATGAGAGGGGGATGAGAGGTGGATGAGAGGAGGGAATGAGAGGAGGGGGATGAGAGGAGGGGATTAGAGGGGGGTGAGAGGAGGGGGATGAGAGGAGAGGGATGACAGCAGGGGTGAGAGGAGGGGGATGAGAGGAGAGGAGGGGGATGAGAGGGGGATGAGAGGAGGGGGTGAGAGGAGGGGGATGAGAGGAGGGGGATGAGAGGAGAGGGATGATAGGAGAGGGATGAGAGGAGAGGGATGAGAGGAGTGGTTGAGAGGAGGGGGATGAGAGGAGGGGGATGAGAGGAGGGGGATGAGAGGATGAGAGGAGAGGGATGAGAGGAGAGGGATGAAAGGAGAGGGATGAGAGGAGAGGGATGAGAGGAGGGGATGAGAGGAGGGGATGAGAGGAGGGGATGAGAGGAGGGGGATGAGAGGAGGGGGATGAGAGGAGGGGGATGAGAGGAGGGAGATGAGAGGGAGGGGGATGGGAGGAGGGGATGAGAGGTGGATGAGAGGAGGGGGATGAGAGGAGGGGGATGAGAGGAGGGGGATGAGAGGAGGGGGATGAGAGGAGGGGGATGAGAGGAGGGGGATGAGAGGAGGGGGATGAGAGGAGGGGATGAGAGGAGGGGATGAGAGGAGGGGGATGAGAGGATGGGATGAGAGGAGGTGGATGAGAGGAGGGGGGTGATAGGAGGGGGATGAGAGGTGGATGAGAGAAGGGGGGTGAGAGGAGGGGATGAGAGGAGATGGGTGAGAGGAGAGGGATGAGAGAAGGGGGATGAGGAGGGGGATGAGAGGAGGGGATGAGAGGAGAGGAGGGGATGAGAGGAGGGGGATGAGAGGGGGATGAGAGGAGGGGATGAGAGGAGAGGATGAGAGGAGGGGGATGAGAGGGGGATGAGAGGAGGGGGATGAGAGAAGGGGGATGAGAGGAGGGGGATGAGAGGAGGGGGATGAGAGGAGGGGGTGAGAAGAGGGGGATGAGAGGAGGGGGATGAGAGGGGGATGAGAGGAGGGGGATGAGAGGAGGGGGATGAGAGGAGGGGGATGAGAGGAGGGGGATGAGAGGAGGGGGATGAGAGGAGGGGGATGAGAGGAGGGGGATGAGAGGAGGGGGTGAGAGGAGGGGGATGAGATGAGGGGGATGAGGAGGGGGATGAGAGGAGGGGGATGAGAGGGGGATGAGAGGAGGGGGATGAGAGGAGTGGATGAGAAGAGGGGATGAGAGGAGAGGGATGAGAGGAGGGGGATGAGAGGAGGGGGATGAGAGGAGGGGGATGAGAGGAGGGGGATGAGAGGAGGGGGATGAGAGGAGGGGATGAGAGGAGAGGAGGGGGATGAGAGGAGAGGGATGAGAGGAGGGGGATGGGAGGAGGGGGATGAGAGGAGGGGGATGAGAGGAGGATGAGAGGAGGGGGATGAGAGGAGGGGGATGAGAGGAGGGGGATGAGAAGAGGATGAGAGGAGGGGGATGAGAGGAGGGGGATGAGAGGAGGGGGATGAGAGGAGGGGGATGAGGAGGGGGGGGAGAGAATGGGGAGATGGAGCGGGAGAGGCGAAACTATGGACAGTGGACACACAACAGCTACTTATCATAACTATGGCAACGACGACCGTCCGGTATCACCTGCCTTGATGGCGCAGTAGGCAGCGCGTCAGTCTCATAATCTAAAGGTCGTGAGTTCGATCCTCACTCGGGGCATTGGCTCACTCCGCAGCGAAAGCTTACAAATGCCTAGTCTCCGCGCCACCCAGCGAAAGCTTACAAATGCCTAGTCTCCGCGCCACCGTAATATCAATATTGGGACCCAGAGTGTGTAAGCCGCGTTAATTAGTGCACAAGGCCATAAAGACTAGGTAGACCCGTCCGGGGTAGGCAGCGAAATGCGTGATGTCATGGGCACGTGACGTCACACGCTCCCTATTCAAATAGTGTTAAATCGGCCTACTTTCGCGTCCTACCATTTGCATACCTTAGGTGCCAGAGGGATCAATTGAGCACTAAATGATAGATTGAAATGTCCTCTACAGGTCGCTTTTGGGACATTTTCTCCTAAATTGCAAGGGTGAGCCGCTAGACGATGTCAAAGCGAGACATGCAACCGAGCGAGGCCCATGCCCATATAAGGCAATGTTTGAATTTTGGCCACGGGGAACTGTCGATGGATGCTGTTTTTGGTTGAAGTGCGAATTTGGTATTATTTCACCTGGTTGTTGATGAAGTAAGGTGACTTGAGGATACTTGGTAGTAGTATCTATCAGGTGAAAGTATTGTGATTGGGGGGGTCAGCTGGTTGTTTCACCTACAATTATATTGAAGATCGTTCAGTGACGAATGCCCCACAGTAAATAAACATGGCGGCCGCGTTAGTTATAGTTATCTTGGCCGCGCCGGTTTAAGGCGTAATTCTTTTGGTAGAGCGAGAAGTGCCACGAGACAGTCTACGAAAGGAAATACACTTCTCCCGATTTGGCCACCCCATTGGTGGAAATCGAGCTGGAAAGTGACGTCATGGGACAGGGTGTGGACACGTTACGGATCCTGAAGGGTGGCTTGGGTATAGCCATGACACCCCCTGACTAAAGGACAATGTGGGCTCTGGGTATGCATGTATAGGCAGGTGAGAGGATAGGAGGGGGTGTGGGCATGTTAAATGTGAGCAGCACGTCGATAGCAGGTGAGAGGGAGAGGAGGAGGGGTGAGAGGGGGTGAGAGGGGGATGAGAGGTGGATGAGAGGAGGGGATGAGAGGAGGGGATGAGAGGAGGGGATGAGAGGAGGGGATGAGAGGAGGGGGATGAGAGGAGGGGATGAGGAGGGGGGATGAGAGGAGGGGATGAGAGGAAGGGGGATGAGAGGAGGGGGATGAGAGGAGGGGATGAGAGGAGGAGGGGGATGAGATCAGGGGGATGAGAGGAGGGGGATGAGAGGAGAGGGATGAGAGGAGAGGAGGGGGATGAGAGGAGGGGGTGAGAGGAGGGGGATGAGAGGAGGGGGATGAGAGGAGGGGGATGATAGGAGAGGGATGAGAGGAGGGGGGTGAGAGGATGGGGATGAGAGGAGGGGATGAGAGGAGAGGGATGAGAGGGGGATGAGAGGAGGGGTGAGAGGAGGGGTGAGAGGAGGTGGATGAGAGGAGGGGATGAGAGGAGGGGATGAGAGGAGGGGGATGAGAGGAGGGGGATGAGAGGAGGGGGATGAGAGGAGGGGGATGAGAGGAGGGGGATGGAGGAGGGGATGAGAGGGGTGGATGAGAGGAGGGGGATGAGAGGAGGGGGATGAGAGGGGATGAGAGGGGGATGAGAGGAGGGGGATGAGAGGAGGGGGATGAGAGGAGGGGGATGAGGAGGGGATGAGGAGGGATGAGAGGAGGGGGATGAGAGGAGGGGATGAGGATGGATGAGAGGGGGGATGAGAGGAGGGGGGTGATAGGAGGGGGATGAGAGGTGGATGAGAGAAGGGGGTGAGAGGAGGGAATGAGAGGAGAGGGGTGAGAGGAGAGGGATGAGAGAAGGGGGATGAGGAGGGGGATGAGAGGAGGGGATGAGAGGAGAGGAGGGGATGAGAGGAGGGGGATGAGAGGGGGATGAGAGGAGGGGATGAGAGGAGGGGATGAGAGGAGGGGATGAGAGGAGGGGGATGAGAGGAGGGGGATGAGAGGGGGATAAGAGGAGGGGGATGAGAGGAGGGGGATGAGAGGAGGGGGTGAGAAGAGGGGGATGAGAGGAGGGGAATGAGAGGGGATGAGAGGAGGGGGATGAGAGGAGGGGGATGAGAGGAGGGGGATGAGAGGAGGGGGATGAGAGGAGGGGGATGAGAGGAGGGGGATGAGAGGAGGGGGATGAGAGGAGGGGGTGAGAGGAGGGGGATGAGATGAGGGGGATGAGAGGAGGGGGATGAGAGGAGGGGGATGAGAGGGGGATGAGAGGGGGGGATGAGAGGAGTGGATGAGAGGAGGGGATGAGAGGAGAGGGATGAGAGGAGGGGGATGAGAGGAGGGGGATGAGAGGAGGGGGATGAGAGGAGGGGATGAGAGGAGAGGAGGGGGATGAGAGGAAAGGGATGAGAGGAGGGGGATGAGAGGAGGGGGATGAGAGGAGGGGGATGAGAGGAGGGGGATGAGAGGAGGGGGATGAGAGGAGGGGGATGAGAGGAGGAGGATGAGAGGAGGGGGATGAGAGGAGGATGAAAGGAGGGGGATGAGAGGAGGGGGATGAGAGGAGGGGGATGAGAGGAGGGGGATGAGAGGAGGGGGATGAGAGGAGGGGGATGAGAGGAGGGGGATGAGGAGGGGGATGAGAGGAGGGGGATGAGAGGGGGATGAGAGGAGGGGGATGAGAGGAGTGGATGAGAAGAGGGGATGAGAGGAGAGGGATGAGAGGAGGGGGATGAGAGGAGGGGGATGAGAGGAGGGGGATGAGAGGAGGGGGATGAGAGGAGGGGGATGAGAGGAGGGGATGAGAGGAGGGGGATGAGAGGAGGGGGATGAGAGGAGGGGGGATGAGAGGAGGGGGATGAGAGGAGGGGATGAGAGGAGAGGAGGGGGATGAGAGGAGAGGGATGAGAGGAGGGGGATGAGAGGAGGGGGATGAGAGGAGGGGGATGAGAGGAGGAGGATGAGAGGAGGGGGATGAGAGGAGGGGGATGAGAGGAGGGGGATGAGAGGAGGGGGATGAGAGGAGGATGAGAGGAGGGGGATGAGAGGAGGGGGATGAGAGGAGGGGGATGAGAGGAGGGGGATGAGGAGGGGGGGGGGGGAGAGAATGGGGAGATGGAGCGGGAGAGGCGAAACTATGGACAGTGGACACACAACAGCTACTTATCATAACTATGGCAACAACGACCGTCCGGTATCACCTGCCTTGATGGCGCAGTAGGCAGCGCGTCAGTCTCATAATCTGAAGGTCGTGAGTTCGATCCTCACTCGGGGCATTTTTTTACTTTGGCTCACTCCGCAGCGAAAGCTTACAAATGCCTAGTCTCCGCGCCACGCAGCGAAAGCTTACAAATGCCTAGTCTCCGCGCCACGCAGCGAAAGCTTACAAATGCCTAGTCTCCGTGCCACCGTAATATCAATATTGGGACCCAGAGTGTGTAAGCCGCGTTAATTAGTGCACAAGGCCATAAAGACTAGGTAGACCCGTCCGGGGTAAGCAGCGAAATGCGTGATGTCATGGGCACGTGACGTCACACGCTCCCTATTCAAATAGTGTTAAATCGGCCTACTTTCGCGTCCTACCATTTGCATACCTTAGGTGCCAGAGGGATCAATTGAGCACTAAATGATAGATTGAAATGTCCTCTACAGGTCGCTTTTGGGACATTTTCTCCTAAATTGCAAGGGTGAGCCGCTAGACGATGTCAAAGCGAGACATGCAACCGAGCGAGGCCCATGCCCATATAAGGCAATGTTTGGATTTTGGCCACGGGGAACTGTCGATGGATGCTGTTTTTGGTTGAAGTGCGAATTTGGTATTATTTCACCTGGTTGTTGATGAAGTAAGGTGACTTGAGGATACTTGGTAGTAGTATCTATCAGGTGAAAGTATTTTTACATCTGGATTACACTTGTTTCACCTACAATTATATTGAAGATCGTTGAGTGACGAATGCCCCACAGTAAATAAACATGGCGGCCGCGTTAGTTATAATTATCTTGGCCGCGCCGGTTGAAGGCGTAATTCTTTTGGTAGAGCGAGAAGTGCCACGAGACAGTCTACGAAAGGAAATACACTTCTCCCGATTTGGCCACCCCATTGGTGGAAATCGAGCTAGAAAATGACGTCATGGGACAGGGTGGACACGTTACGGAGATAGCCATGACACCCCCTGACTAAAGGACAATGTGGGCTCTGCGTATGCATGTTTACGCTTGGGTCCGAACTCCCAAGACGTGTGGGCATGTTAAATGTGAGCACACGTCGATAGGCAGGTGAGAGGAGAGGAGGGGGTGAGAGGGGGATGAGAGGGGGATGAGAGGGGGATGAGAGGTGGATGAGAGGAGGGAATGAGAGGAGGGGGATGAGAGGAGGGGATTAGAGGGGGTGAGAGGAGGGGGATGAGAGGAGAGGGATGACAGCAGGGGGTGAGAGGAGGGGGATGAGAGGAGAGGAGGGGGATGAGAGGGGGATGAGAGGAGGGGGTGAGAGGAGGGGGATGAGAGGAGGGGGATGAGAGGAGAGGGATGATAGGAGAGGGATGAGAGGAGAGGGATGAGAGGAGTGGGTGAGAGGAGGGGGATGAGAGGAGGGGGATGAGAGGAGGGGGATGAGAGGATGAGAGGAGAGGGATGAGAGGAGAGGGATGAAAGGAGAGGGATGAGAGGAGAGGGATGAGAGGAGGGGATGAGAGGAGGGGATGAGAGGAGGGGATGAGAGGAGGGGGATGAGAGGAGGGGGATGAGAGGAGGGGGATGAGAGGAGGGAGATGAGAGGAGGGGGATGGGAGGAGGGGATGAGAGGTGGATGAGAGGAGGGGGATGAGAGGAGGGGGATGAGAGGAGGGGGATGAGAGGAGGGGGATGAGAGGAGGGGATGAGAGGAGGGGATGAGAGGAGGGGGATGAGAGGATGGGATGAGAGGAGGTGGATGAGAGGAGGGGGGTGATAGGAGGGGGATGAGAGGTGGATGAGAGAAGGGGGGTGAGAGGAGGGGATGAGAGGAGATGGGTGAGAGGAGAGGGATGAGAGAAGGGGGATGAGGAGGGGGATGAGAGGAGGGGATGAGAGGAGAGGAGGGGATGAGAGGAGGGGGATGAGAGGGGGATGAGAGGAGGGGATGAGAGGAGGGGATGAGAGGAGGGGGATGAGAGGGGGATGAGAGGAGGGGGATGAGAGGAGGGGGATGAGAGGAGGGGGATGAGAGGAGGGGGTGAGAAGAGGGGGATGAGAGGAGGGGGATGAGAGGGGGATGAGAGGAGGGGGATGAGAGGAGGGGGATGAGAGGAGGGGGATGAGAGGAGGGGGATGAGAGGAGGGGGATGAGAGGAGGGGGATGAGAGGAGGGGGATGAGAGGAGGGGGATGAGAGGAGGGGGATGAGAGGAGGGGGATGAGAGGAGGGGGTGAGAGGAGGGGGATGAGATGAGGGGGATGAGGAGGGGGATGAGAGGAGGGGGATGAGAGGGGGATGAGAGGAGGGGGATGAGAGGAGTGGATGAGAAGAGGGGATGAGAGGAGAGGGATGAGAGGAGGGGGATGAGAGGAGGGGGATGAGAGGAGGGGGATGAGAGGAGGGGGATGAGAGGAGGGGGATGAGAGGAGGGGGATGAGAGGAGGGGGATGAGAGGAGGGGATGAGAGGAGAGGAGGGGGATGAGAGGAGAGGGATGAGAGGAGGGGGATGAGAGGAGGGGGATGAGAGGAGGGGGATGAGAGGAGGATGAAAGGAGGGGGATGAGAGGAGGGGGATGAGAGGAGGGGGATGAGAAGAGGATGAGAGGAGGGGGATGAGAGGAGGGGGATGAGAGGAGGGGGATGAGAGGAGGGGGATGAGGAGGGGGGGGAGAGAATGGGGAGATGGAGCGGGAGAGGCGAAACTATGGACAGTGGACACACAACAGCTACTTATCATAACTATGGCAACGACGACCGTCCGGTATCACCTGCCTTGATGGCGCAGTAGGCAGCGCGTCAGTCTCATAATCTGAAGGTCGTGAGTTCGATCCTCACTCGGGGCATTGGCTCACTCCGCAGCGAAAGCTTACAAATGCCTAGTCTCCGCGCCACCCAGCGAAAGCTTACAAATGCCTAGTCTCCGCGCCACCGTAATATCAATATTGGGACCCAGAGTGTGTAAGCCGCGTTAATTAGTGCACAAGGCCATAAAGACTAGGTAGACCCGTCCGGGGTAGGCAGCGAAATGCGTGATGTCATGGGCACGTGACGTCACACGCTCCCTATTCAAATAGTGTTAAATCGGCCTACTTTCGCGTCCTACCATTTGCATACCTTAGGTGCCAGAGGGATCAATTGAGCACTAAATGATAGATTGAAATGTCCTCTACAGGTCGCTTTTGGGACATTTTCTCCTAAATTGCAAGGGTGAGCCGCTAGACGATGTCAAAGCGAGACATGCAACCGAGCGAGGCCCATGCCCATATAAGGCAATGTTTGAATTTTGGCCACGGGGAACTGTCGATGGATGCTGTTTTTGGTTGAAGTGCGAATTTGGTATTATTTCACCTGGTTGTTGATGAAGTAAGGTGACTTGAGGATACTTGGTAGTAGTATCTATCAGGTGAAAGTATTTTTACATCTGGATTACACTTGTTTCACCTACAATTATATTGAAGATGACGAATGCCCCACAGTAAATAAACATGGCGGCCGCGTTAGTTATAGTTATCTTGGCCGCGCCGGTTTAAGGCGTAATTCTTTTGGTAGAGCGAGAAGTGCCACGAGACAGTCTACGAAAGGAAATACACTTCTCCCGATTTGGCCACCCCATTGGTGGAAATCGAGCTGGAAAGTGACGTCATGGGACAGGGTGGACACGTTACGGAGATAGCCATGACACCCCCCTGACTAAAGGACAATGTGGGCTCTGGGTATGCATGTTTACGCTTGGGTCCGAACTCCCAAGACGTGTGGGCATGTTAAATGTGAGCACACGTCGATAGGCAGGTGAGAGGAGAGGAGGGGGTGAGAGGGGGGTGAGAGGGGGATGAGAGGTGGATGAGAGGAGGGGATGAGAGGAGGGGATGAGAGGAGGGGGATGAGAGGAGGGGATGAGGAGGGGGATGAGAGGAGGGGGATGAGAGGAAGGGGATGGAGGAGGGGGATGAGAGGAGGGGATGAGAGGAGGGGATGAGAGGAGAGGGATGATAGGAGAGGGATGAGAGGAGGGGGTGAGAGGAGGGGGATGAGAGGAGGGGGATGAGAGGAGAGGGATGAGAGGAGGGGGATGAGAGGAGGGATGAGAGGAGGGGGATCAGAGGTGGATGAGAGGAGGGGATGAGAGGAGGGGATGAGAGGAGGGGATGAGAGGAGGGGATGAGAGGAGGGGGATGAGAGGAGGGGGATGAGAGGAGGGGGATGAGAGGAGGGGGATGAGAGGAGGGGGATGGGAGGAGGGGATGAGAGGTGGATGAGAGGAGGGGGATGAGAGGAGGGGATGAGAGGAGGGGATGAGAGGAGGGGGATGAGAGGATGGGATGAGAGGAGGGGGATGAGAGGAGGGGGTGATAGGAGGGGGATGAGAGGTGGATGAGAGAAGGGGGGTGAGAGGAGGGGATGAGAGGAGAGGGGTGAGAGGAGGGGGGTGAGAGGAGGGGATGAGAGGAGAGGGGTGAGAGGAGAGGGATGAGAGAAGGGGGATGAGGAGGGGGATGAGAGGAGGGGATGAGAGGAGAGGAGGGGATGAGAGGAGGGGGATGAGAGGGGGATGAGAGGAGGGGATGAGAGGAGGGGATGAGAGGAGGGGGATGAGAGGGGGATGAGAGGAGGGGGATGAGAGGAGGGGGATGAGAGGAGGGGGTGAGAAGAGGGGGATGAGAGGAGGGGAATGAGAGGGGGATGAGAGGAGGGGGATGAGAGGAGGGGGATGAGAGGAGGGGGATGAGAGGAGGGGGATGAGAGGAGGGGGATGAGAGGAGGGGGATGAGAGGAGGGGGATGAGAGGAGGGGGATGAGAGGAGGGGGATGAGAGGAGGGGGTGAGAGGAGGGGGATGAGATGAGGGGGATGAGAGGAGGGGGATGAGAGGAGGGGGATGAGAGGGGGATGAGATGAGGGGGATGAGAGGAGTGGATGAGAGGAGGGGATGAGAGGAGAGGGATGAGAGGAGGGGGATGGGAGGAGGGGGATGAGAGGAGGGGGATGAGAGGAGGGGATGAGAGGAGAGGAGGGGGATGAGAGGAAAGGGATGAGAGGAGGGGGATGAGAGGAGGGGGATGAGAGGAGGGGGATGAGAGGAGGGGGATGAGAGGAGGAGGATGAGAGGAGGGGGATGAGAGGAGGGGGATGAGAGGAGGATGAGAGGAGGGGGATGAAAGGAGGGGGATGAGAGGAGGGGGATGAGAGGAGGGGGATGAGAGGAGGGGGATGAGAGGAGGGGGATGAGAGGAGGGGGATGAGGAGGGGGGGAGAGAGAATGGGGAGATGGAGCGGGAGAGGCGAAACTATGGACAGTGGACACACAACAGCTACTTATCATAACTATGGCAACGACGACCGTCCGGTATCACCTGCCTTGATGGCGCAGTAGGCAGCGCGTCAGTCTCATAATCTGAAGGTCGTGAGTTCGATCCTCACTCGGGGCATTGTTTTACTTTGGCTCACTCCGCAGCGAAAGCTTACAAATGCCTAGTCTCCGCGCCACCCAGCGAAAGCTTACAAATGCCTAGTCTCCGCGCCACCGTAATATCAATATTGGGACCCAGAGGGTGTAAGCCGCGTTAATTAGTGCACAAGGCCATACAGACTAGGTAGACCCGTCCGGGGTAGGCAGCGAAATGCGTAATGTCATGGGCACGTGACGTCACACGCTCCCTATTCAAATAGTGTTAAATCGGCCTACTTTCGCGTCCTACCATTTGCATACCTTAGGTGCCAGAGGGATCAATTGAGCACTAAATGATAGATTGAAATGTCCTCTACAGGTCGCTTTTGGGACATTTTCTCCTAAATTGCAAGGGTGAGCCGCTAGACGATGTCAAAGCGAGACATGCAACCGAGCGAGGCCCATGCCCATATAAGGCAATGTTTGAATTTTGGCCACGGGGAACTGTCGATGGATGCTGTTTTTGGTTGAAGTGCGAATTTGGTATTATTTCACCTGGTTGTTGATGAAGTAAGGTGACTTGAGGATACTTGGTAGTAGTATCTATCAGGTGAAAGTATTTTTACATCTGGATTACACTTGTTTCACCTACAATTATATTGAAGATCGTTCAGTGACGAATGCCCCACAGTAAATAAACACGGCGGCCGCGTTAGTTATAGTTATCTTGGCCGCGCCGGTTTAAGGCGTAATTCTTTTGGTAGAGCGAGAAGTGCCACGAGACAGTCTACGAAAGGAAATACACTTCTCCCGATTTGGCCACCCCATTGGTGGAAATCGAGCTGGAAAGTGACGGCATGGGACAGGGTGGACACGTTACGGAGATAGCCATGACACCCCCCTGACTAAAGGATAATGTGGGCTCTGCGTATGCATGTTTACGCTTGGGTCCGAACTCCCAAGACGTGTGGGCATGTTAAATGTGAGCACACGTCGATAGGCAGGTGAGAGGAGAGGAGGGGGTGAGAGGGGGATGAGAGGGGGATGAGAGGAGAGGGATCAGAGGTGGATCAGAGGAGGGGGATGAGAGGAGGGGGTGAGAAGAGGGGGATGAGAGGAGGGGGATGAGAGGGGGATGAGATGAGGGGATGAGAGGAGGGGTGAGAAGAGGGGGGTGAGAAGAGGGGGATGAGAGGAGGGGGATGAGAGGAGGGGGATGAGAGGGGGAAGAGAGGAGGGGATGAGAGGAGTGGATGAGAGGAGGGGATGAGAGGAGAGGGATGAGAGGAGGGGGATGAGAGGAGGGGGTGAGAGGAGGGGGATGAGAGTAGGGGGATGAGAGGAGGGGATGAGAGGAGATGGATGATAGGAGAGGGATGAGAGGAGGGGTGAGAGGAGGGGGATGAGAGGAGGGGGATGAGAGGAGAGGGATGAGAGGAGGGGGATGAGAGGAGGGGGATGAGAGGATGGGATGAGAGGAGAGGAGGGGAGGAGAGGAGGGGGATGAGAGGAGGGGATGATAGGAGGGGGATGAGAGGGGGATGAGAGGGGGATGAGAGGAGGGGATGAGAGGAGGGGGATGAGAGGTGGATGAGAGGAGGGGAATGAGAGGAGGGGGATGAGAGGAGGGGGATGAGAGGAGAGGGATGAGAGGAGGGGATGAGAGGAGGGGGATGAGAGGAGGGGGATGAGAGGAGGGGATGAGATGAGGGGGATGAGAGGAGGGGATGAGAGGAGGGGATGAGAGTAGGGGGATGAGAGGAGGGGGATGAGAGGAGGGGGATGAGATCAGGGGGATGAGAGGAGGGGGATGATAGGAGGGGGATGAGAGGAGGGGGGTGAGAGGAGGGGGATGAGAGGAGAGGGATGACAGCAGGGGATGAGAGGAGGGGGATGAGAGGAGAGGGATGAGAGGAGAGGAGGGGGATGAGAGGGGGATGAGAGGGGGATGAGAGGAGGGGGATGAGAGGAGGGGGATGAGAGGAGGGGGATGAGAGGAGGGGGATGAGAGGAGGGGGATGAGAGGAGGGGGATGAGAGGAGGGGGATGAGAGGAGGGGGATGAGAGGAGGGGGATGAGAGGAGGGGGATGAGAGGAGGGGATGAGAGGAGAGGGATGATAGGAGAGGGATGAGAGGAGGGGGTGAGAGGAGGGGGATGAGAGGAGGGGGATGAGAGGAGAGGGATGAGAGGAGGGGGATGAGAGGACGGATGAGAGGAGAGGGATGAGAGGAGAGGGATGAGAGGAGAGGGATGAGAGGAGAGGGATGAGAGGAGAGGGATGAGAGGAGAGGGATGAGAGGAGAGGGATGAGAGGAGAGGGATGAGAGGAGAGGGATGAGAGGAGAGGGATGAGAGGAGAGGGATGAGGAGAGGGATGAGAGGAGAGGGATGAGAGGAGAGGGATGAGAGGAGAGGGATGAGAGGAGAGGGATGAGAGGAGAGGGATGAGAGGAGAGGGATGAGAGGAGAGGGATGAGAGGAGAGGGATGAGATGAGAGGGATGAGATGAGAGGGATGAGAGGAGAGGGATGAGAGGAGAGGGATGAGAGGAGAGGGATGAGAGGAGGGATGAGAGGAGAGGGATGAGAGGGGGTGAGAGGAGGGGGATGAGAGGAGGGGGAGAGAGAATGGGGAGATGGAGCGGGAGAGGCGAAACTATGGACAGTGGACACACAACAGCTACTTACCATAACTATGGCAACGACGACCAGCCGGCATCACCTGCCTTGATGGCGCAGTAGGCAGCGCGTCAGTCTCATAATCTGAAGGTCGTGAGTTCGATCCTCACTCGGGGCATCATTTTACTTTGGCTCACTCCGCAGCGAATGCTTACAAATGCCTAGTCTCCGCGCCACGCAGCGAAAGCTTACAAATGCCTAGTCTCCGCGCCACCGTAATATCAATATCGGGACCCAGAGTGTGTAAGCCGCGTTAATTAGTGCACAAGGCCATAGAGACTAGGTAGACCCGTCCGGGGTAGGCAGCGAAATGCGTGATGTCATGGGCACGTGACGTCACACGCTCCCTATTCAAATAGTGCGAATTTTGTATTATTTCACCTGGTTGTTGATGAAGTAAGGTGACTTCAGGATACGTCTTGGTAGTAGTATCTATCAGGTGAAAGTATGTTTACATCTGGATTACACTTGTTTCACCTACAATTATGTTGAAGATCGTTGAGTGACGAATGCGCCACAGTAAATAAACATGGCGGCCGCGTTAGTTATAGTTATCTTGGCCGCGCCGGTTGAAGGCGTAATTCTTTTGGAGGAGCGAGAAGTGCCACGAGACGGTCTACGAAAGGAAATACACTTCTCCCGATTCGGCCACCCCATTGGTGGAAATCAAGCTAGAAAGTGACGTCATGGGACAGGGTGGACACGTTACGGAGATAGCCATGACACCCTCCTGACTAAAGGACAATGTGGGCTCTGCGTATGCATGTTTACGCTTGGGTCCGAACTCCCAAGACGTGTGGGCATGTTAAATGTGAGCACACGTCGATAGGCAGGTGAGAGGAGAGGAGGGGGTGAGAGGGGGATGAGAGGGGGATGAGAGGAGGGGGATCAGAGGTAGATGAGAGGAGGGGGATGAGAGGAGGGGATGAGAGGAGGGGATGGGAGGAGGGGGATGAGGAGGGGATGAGAGGAGGGGGATGAGAGGAGGGGAAGAGAGGAGGGGGATGAGAGGAGGGGGATGAGAGGAGGGGGATGAGATGAGGGGGATGAGAGGAGGGGGATAAGAGGAGGGGGATGAGAGCAGGGGGATGAGAGGAGGGGGATGAGAGCAGGGGGATGAGAGGAGGGGGATGAGAGGAGGGGGATGAGAGGAGGGGGATGAGAGGAGGGGGATGAGAGGAGGTGGATGAGAGGAGGGGGATGAGAGGAGGGGGTGAGAGGAGGGGGATGAGAGGAGGGGGATGAGAGGAGGGGATGAGAGGAGGGGGATGAGAGGAGGGGGATGAGAGGGGGATGAGAGGAGGGGGATGAGGAGGGGGATGAGAGGAGGGGCATGAGAGGAGGGGATGAGAAGAGAGGAGGGGGATGAGTTGAGGGAGGTGATAGGAGGGGGATGAGAGGTGGATGAGAGAAGGGGGATGAGAGGAGGGGATGAGAGGAGAGGGATGAGAGGAGAGGGATGAGAGAAGGGGGATGAGGAGGGGGATGAGAGGAGGGGGATGAGAGAAGGGGGATGAGAGGAGGGGGATGAGAGGAGGGGGATGAGAGGAGGGGGATGAGATGAGGGGGATGAGAGGATGGGATGAGAGGAGAGGAGGGGGAGGAGAGGAGGGGGATGAGAGGAGGGGATGAGAGGAGGGGGATGAGAGGGGGATGAGAGGAGGGGAGGAGAGGAGGGGGATGAGAGGAGGGGGATGAGAGGAGGGGATGAGAGGAGGGGGATGAGAGGAGGGGGTGAGAAGAGGGGGATGAGAGGAGGGGGATGAGAGGGGGATGAGATGAGGGGGATGAGAGGAGGGGGATGAGAGGAGGGGTGAGAAGAGGGGGATGAGAGGAGGGGGATGAGAGGAGGGGGATGAGAGGAGGGGGATGAGAGGAGGGGGATGAGAGGAGGGGGATGAGAGGAGGGGGATGAGAGGAGGGGGATGGGAGGAGGGGGATGAGAGGAGGGGTGAGAGGAGGGGGATGAGAGGAGGGGGATGAGAGGAGGGGGATGAGAGGGGATGAGAGGAGGGATGAGAGGAGGGATGAGAGGAGAGGGATGAGAGGAGGGGGATGAGAGGAGGGGGATGAGAGGAGGGGGATGAAAGAAGGGGGATGAGAGGAGGGGGATGAGAGGAGGGGGATGAGAGGAGGGGGATGATAGGAGGGGGATGAGAGGAGGGGGATGAGAGGAGGGGGATGAGAGGAGGGGGATGAGAGGAGGTGGATGAGAGGAGGTGGATGAGAGGAGGGGGATGAGAGGAGGGGGATGAGAGGAGGGGGATGAGAGGAGGGGGATGAGAGGAGGGGGATGAGAGGAGGGGGATGAGAGGAGGGGGATGAGAGGAGGGGGATGAGAGGAGGGGGATGAGAGGAGGGGGATGAGGGGGGGGGAGAGAATGGGGAGATGGAGCGGGAGAGGCGAAAGTATGGACAGTGGACACACAACAGCTACTTATCTTAACTATGGCAACGACGACCGTCCGGCACCACCTGCCTTGATGGCGCAGTAGGCAGCGCGTCAGTCTCATAATCTGAAGGTCGTGAGTTCGATCCTCACTCGGGGCATTGTTTTACTTTGGCTCACTCCGCAGCGAAAGCTTACAAATGCCTAGTCTCTGCGCCACCGTAATATCAATATTGGGACCCAGAGTGTGTAAGCCGCGTTAATTAGTGCACATTGCTGCATGCTTTTCGAGGTTTGCCTAAATAACGTCATTCAGTGTAATTAAAATTATACCCCTTAGTCACCTTGGTAATGCCAATGGTTCATGCATGCATCATGCTCATGCATGGCTCATGCATCTTTTTCTGGCAGTTAGATCTTTTTGGAAATTTCCTCTTGCAAAACAGAAAACGGTCAGCGCATATATACGTTTCAACTTGTATCAAAACCTTTTTCATTTAAGTGTCATTGACCAGCCATAAAGCTTAACTCTCAGCGGCTAAGCACATCGTGCTATACACCAACCAAGATACTTCAAAGGGGAATGAGGAATTTTGATAACAGGGGCGATAAAGGGGATAAACTCTCACAGGGGATGACCAACAGGACATACACGTGCACACGCAGATGCAGCTCTGCCACCCCCCACCTGGACGCGTCCGCCGCTGTAGGGGGTCGGCGGCTGGGAGCCGGCGAACAGCGCGGTGAGCAGGAGGGCCACCCGGGGCCGTCCGCCGTCCGTCTGCCCGCCGTACTCGGCGATCCGTCGGAACGGCACCAGCCGGATGCGGCCGGCAGCCTCGTCCGTCGTCCACAGCGGGGAGGGCGCGCACAGCTGCAGCATCTGCAGCCGGGACTTACTGACG
The DNA here is from genome assembly GCA_036785665.1 of Chirona hameri. Taxonomy (NCBI): domain Eukaryota; kingdom Metazoa; phylum Arthropoda; class Thecostraca; order Balanomorpha; family Balanidae; genus Chirona; species Chirona hameri. The sequence continues at coordinate 16,403 of JAXIVJ010013819.1, forward strand.
TGCACCCGCGCCTGCCGCACACAGCACCCGTCAGAAGAGTCCGTCAGTGACACCACAGGGGGGCGGTCACTGACGTCACAGGGGTCCGTCAGTGACCCGCGCCTGCCGCACACAGTACCCGTCAGAAGAGTCCGTCAGTGACATCACAGGGGTCCGTCAGTGACGTCACAGGGGTCCGTCAGTGACGCGCGCCTGCCGCACACAGTACCCGTCAGAAGAGTCCGTCAGTGACATCACAGGGGTCCGTCACTGACGTCACAGGGGTCCGTCAGTGACGTCACAGAGGTCCGCCAGTGACGTCACAGGTCATTCAGTGACGTCACAGGGGACATTCAGTGACGTCACAGAGGTCCGTCAGTGACGTCACAGAGGTCCGTCAGTGACGTCACAGAGGTCCGTCAGTGACGTCACAGAGGTCAGTCAGTGACGACATAGGGGTCCGTCAGTGACGTCACAGGGGGTCCGATAGTGACGTCACAGGGGGTCCGATAGTGACGTCACAGGGGGTCCGCTAGTGACGTCACAGGGGTCCGCCAGCGACGTCAGAGGGGTCCGTCAGTGACGTCACATGGGTCCGTCAGTGGCGTCACAGGGGTCCATCAGTGACGTCACATGGGTCCATCAGTGACGTCACATGGGTCCATCAGTGACGTCATATGGGTCCGTATGTGACGTCAGATGGGCCCGTCAGTGACGTCAGTGGGGTCCGCCAGTGACGTCACATGGTTCCGTTAGTGACGTCACAGGGTTCCGTCAGTGACGTATGATGTCAGAGGAGTTCCCAGCTAATTAACTCCGGACAAATATTGTTGGAGTTTACATGTAGTTTGTCATGGAGTTATTGTTTAAGCGGTTTGAATACAGTACACATAAAGCAGAAATAAAATACACTTGCAAGAAAACCTGAATTATTCGTACGTGAAGTAGTTTGTCATGGAGTTATTGTTTAAAGGGATTATACGGGTTTTTCCCAGAATAATTGAGTTACATAGTAAAACGTACTTATAAAGGTGGTAATAGTCCCACGGTAGCCAGATTTGTATGGAAATAACCTCTTCTACACGTAAGGACATTCCAAAGTGCGCGGTGATGCCACCGCGTATTTTCTGCAGGACCGGCTGAGGCAGAGCCAGTCATCTCTTTTATGCTAATAAAAACACTTCACTTATGGCATATTTCCGGTAAAATAAGCAATATTTGAAATAAAATAAACTTCTTTTGTTCCAACGACACCAGCAGTTACCTAGTTTTCCCATAAAATTATATATTTTTCATGAATTTTCATGCCAAAAAAATAATACGCCTCCACCAAATTCTCAACGCTAAAAGCCGGAGATAAGAAAACCACAACAACACAAAACCTCAACGAACAGTGTGCAGTAATACAAAGTCCCGTCAGTTTTGAATTGCATAATAATTGTGTGATCCAGTATAGGACTTGCAGATAATTCAAAACTCTAAAATTGATCTTAAGATAAAAGTGGTGGACAGTAATGCCGATCAAGTACTCGTTATCTGATACTAGTCTCGAAAAACGCCCAAGTTTTGACGCTGATAATTGCTGAAATAATGGACTAAATGAGCATTGAGGTCCCTGTTATATGTTTTAAGCGTGTTTAAAGCTCATACAACTGCAAAAGAGTGCATTTACTTTAAGGACGGAAACCCGTATAATCCCTTCAAGCGGTTTGAATACAGTAGAAATAAAGCAGAAATAAAGTAGACTTGCAAGAAAACCTGAATTATTCGAACGTGAACCATTCGGTTACATCATATTTCGATCAGATTTTTTTTTTTTTTATACAAATTTAGTCCGAATGTTTTTGAATGGATGGATTTCCGAGGTCAGGATCCACGCTAAGCATAGCTTGTTGCGCAGGTCCTGACCCCACCACCCGATCGCGCAATTCCTGGCGTCCGGCAGAATTTAAAGACGAAAGTTTTACGTGCCCTACATACCTGGACACGGTCCGCCCCGCTCACTGTCGTCACCTGACCTTGAGTGCGACCGCTGCCACCGGCCGCAGGCCATCCCAGACAGGAACAAATAGCGAGCGCCGAAGCGACTCGAACCCGGGCTGCCACTACCGGGAAAGGTCAGAAGTCCAGCGCTCTCCCACTGAGCTACAGGGGCGGAGAATTACAAGTATATATATATATACACATTCGCAAGCTCGATTATAAAGAGTACTCGCAACATATGCAACCAATGTTGGATTTTTTTTCTTTTCATGACCTGGTCCCAGAGAGTAAAAATCCATAGGTGGAGAGTAAAATTGTATTGCTAGGAAAATTAAGATTTTCATTTTGTGAAAAATTATTTCACTTGGAAAGTAAAAATTGCTGATTTGTAATAGATATTAAATCCTAAAGAAAACGGAATTGTATTCTAACTACAATGTTGGTAAGGTCAGGCGAAAAGAGAGCAAATTTCCACACAAAAATGAAGAGAGCAAAATTCTTGGGACCCAAAAAGTCCAGAAAATGCCCAAAATTCCAAGGCTGTATGCAATCCCTATAAATCAGTAAAAATGCTGGAAACATATGGGTACTTCCCGAAGAAAGACGGTGACAATGACTCATCAATAGGAGTCAGATTGCTGACTGTAAGAGTCAGCCACACACACTGAGAGACTGAGCAGCGCACACAACCGTATTCGGAACAATTTCCGACCGGTGCCCTCGTGTGGCCGGCCAGGCGGCGCGTGCGGCGTGACTCACCCGGAGAGCCTCCGCTATGGCCAGCACTGCACTCTCCTTGCCCAGCTCCCGCATGCCGACGTAGATGTCGCAGTCCCCACACTCCCTGCCGAGAAGACCCCGCCGCCGGCTCACTCCAATGATACACGTCACAGAGTGATCACACACTCCATAACAGCTCACACCGCCGCCGGCTCACTCCAATGATACACGTCACAGAGTGATCACACACTCCATAACAGCTCACACCGCCGCCGGCTCACTCCAATGATACACGTCACAGAGTGATCACACACTCCATAACAGCTCACACCGCCGCCGGCTCACTCCAATGATACACGCCACAGTGCGATCACACACTCCATAACAGCTCACACCGCCGCCGGCTCACTCCAATGATACACGTCACAGAGTGATCACACACTCCATAACAGCTCACTCAGTCTGAGGTATACAATGATCCAGGCTCGTCACATATGGAAACAGCAGCTTCGACGTGACGTCACCCACAGCTAATGACAGGTGAAATATACCTCATTAATGCCCTCCCTCGACCTCCGCCACGCCACTGGACTCGACACGACGGCCAACCGGGTCAACAAGCACCAGCATTCGGCAGTCCACTCTGCCGCGCCGATCGCGGCACCAGCTGCAGTTACCAGATGTACCGGGTGACCCCGGTATCTGAGGTACCTGGCGTACCAGATGTACCGGGTGACCCCGGTATCTGAGGTACCTGGCGTACCAGATGTACCGGGTGACCCCGGTATCCGAGGTACCTGGCGTACCAGATGTACCGTGTGACCCCGGTATCTGCGGTACCTGGCGTACCAGAGGTACCTGATTACCCCAGTATGAGGTACCTGGTGTACCTGAGGTACCGGGTGACCCGGTATCTGAGGTACCTGGCGTACCTGAGGTAGCGGATGACCCCGATATCTGAGGTATATGGCGTACCTGAGGTAGCGGATGACCTGTGCCAGCACGTCCTCTCGCTGCGGGAAGACACACTCCGGCGAGCAGTAGGTGTTGTCCAGGTACAGCCGGTCCAGGCCGCCGCCGCAGCGCAACAAGTAACGCAGCGCCGGATCCTCCAGCAGACCGGGCCAGTAGCGCAGGTCGCCCGTGTACAGGATCGTGCCGAACTCGCCTGAGGCAGAGGCACACGCGAGGCACGCGTCTTAGACGGAGGCACACGAGAGGCACGCGTCTGAGACGGAGGCACACGAGAGGCAAGCGTCTGAGACGGAGGAACACGAGAGGCACGCGTCTGAGACGGAGGCACACGAGAGGCACGCGTCTAAGACGGAGGCACACGAGAGGCACGCGTATGAGACGGAGGCACACGAGAGGCACGCGTCTGAGACGGAGGCACACGAGAGGCAAGCGTCTGAGACGGAGGCACACGAGAGGAACGCGTCTGAGACGGAGGAACACGAGAGGCACGCGTCTGAGACAGAGGCACACGAGAGGCACGCGTCTGAGACGGAGGCACACGAGAGGCACGCGTCTGAGACGAAGGCACACGAGAGGCACGCGTCTGAGACGGAGGAACACGAGAGGCACGCGTCTGAGACGGGGGAACACGAGAGGCACGCGTCTGAGACGGAGGCACAAGAGAGACACGCGTCTGAGACGGAGGCACACGAGAGGCACGCGTCTGAGACGGGGGGGGAACACGAGAGGCACGCGTCTGAGACGGAGGCACAAGAGAGACACGCGTCTGAGACGGAGGCACACGAGAGGCACGCGTCTGAGACGGAGGAACACGAGAGGCACGCGTCTGAGACGGAGGCACACGAGAGGCACGCGTCTGAGACGGAGGAACACGAGAGGAACGCGTCTGAGACGGAGGAACACAAGAGGCACGTGTCTGTGACGGAGGCACACGAGAGGAACGCGTCTGAGACGGAGAAACACGAGAGACACGCGTCTGAGACGGAGGCACACGAGAGGCATGCGTCTGAGACGGAGGCACACGAGAGGCACGCGTCTGAGACGGAGAAACACGAGGCACGTGTCTGAGACGGAGGCACACGAGAGGAACGCGTCTGAGACGGAGGAACATGAGAGGCACGCGTCTGAGACGGAGGAACACGAGAGGCACGCGTCTAAGACGGAGGCACACGAGAGGAACGCGTCTGAGACGGAGGAACACAAGAGGCACGTGTCTGAGACGGAGGCACACGAGAGGAACGCGTCTGAGACGGAGAAACACGAGAGGCACGCGTCTGAGACGGAGGCACACGAGAGGCATGCGTCTGAGACGGAGGCACACGAGAGGCACGCGTCTGAGACGGAGGCACACGAGAGGCACGCGTATGAGACGGAGGCACACGAGAGGCACGCGTCTGAGACGGAGGAACACGAGAGGCACGCGTCTGAGACGGAGGCACACGAGAGGCACGCGTCTGAGACAGAGGCACACGAGAGGGACGCGTCTGAGACGGAGGCACACGAGAGGCACGCGTCTGAGACGGAGGAACACGAGAGGCACGCGTCTGAGACGGAGGCACACGAGAGGCACGCGTCTGAGACGGAGGAACACGAGAGGCACGCGTCCGAGACAGAGGCACACGAGAGGGACGCGTCTGAGACGGAGGCACACGAGAGGCACGCGTCTGAGACGGAGGCACACGAGTGGCACGCGTCTGAGACGGAGGAACACGACGCACGCGTACTGAATGCACTGATTTGTCATAATCCAGCACGGGATAGACTTGACATGTCGGCTTTCCAAGCAGCTGAGCCCGGCACAAGGCACGCCCGACTTGGTCCAACAGTTGGGTGCCTTGGCCACGCCACAGGTGCGGTGACTCACCTTGGAACAGGAGGACGATGCTGCCGGGGCAGTGGCGGGCGTCCAGAGGCGTCACCTGGAACTCGCCGACGGAGCTCGTCTGACCGATCGTCAGCGCCACCAGCAGCCGCTTCGGCACCTGGCCAATCAAACAATGAATCAATGAATGATCAACGATACTATAAACAAATCCGCAGCTGAAGAGCTGCATTGATGTTTCAAGGTTCTTAAAATGAAGAACAGATCCATATGGTACCACCAATTCCTCTTTCAGAAATCCAGTTACAGTAGACAACTTCCGTCTATAAGGCGAAGACGATACACAACAGTAATAAATGTTGAATGAATGTATGTAGAATATAGTAACAGCATGGGTTTACAAGGGAGAAAATGTGAGAGCGCCTGAGCATCACAAGAGCAGAGTTGTGCACAGCCCCGCTGCCGGACCAGGCGGCCTACTGATGTCCGGACCTCTATTGTTGACAGACGTATTAGCCAACCAGACGAACAAGTCCCCGATTTTTATCACACCCATTGGCTGATGCATTTTGTCACCAATAAACCGCAGTGGGCAGTCTGAACTCTGACAGCAGCTGAGTTACACGCATCACTGTCAATGGACACATCCAAATCAATAGTGCACAAATAAAACCACTTACATCATACATCAGTTGCAAAATCTCACAGTTGAGTTTTGAAGTGTAGATTTTCTTCGTCCACCTCCGCAGTCTGGGACTCACATGGTCTCCATGACAATGGGTCAGAAAGAAGTATGGCTGCAAAACAACCAATGGGATGCGTGAAACATTTGCTATGTTCAGCAAAGCGGGGACAACTATCCTCCTCAGCGTCCTTTTCATAGCGCCACATATTTCACTTAAGTGTCTTGAAATTCACAGCAAGGTGAATGAAGGATATAACATTGTGATCCAGCAGTACAGTTTATGCCATTTTTTCACACATGCTCTAGTGTTTTAATGAGAGCATGTGCATATGCACACATACCCTGGCTCATTTTCACATCAACTTCACCCTGGCCCAGTCTAAAAGTGAATTTGTCTTACAGTAGCAGAAGCTTCACCATTTGGTTATTTATTTATAGTTTTGTCACACAATGAATGAATACAATCGGTTGGTAACACTTGTTAACAAATATATGTGGAAACAGTCAGCCTTGATCAGCATATTGACAGCCTGAACTATTAAACCATTTGTAATCAGAAAACTCACTTTCTCACATTCACTCACATCACAATTAAACGAAAAACTGCAAAAAAAAATCTTACCACAACATTTTCTTTCCAGAAGTCCACAGCAATCAAATTTGGCACAATGATATGCCCATTCATCTTGCTTTGATGCTAATGCTTTGATGCTAATACCTGAAAATTAGAACTAGAAATGGCATATGTAAGTGGCTAAGTGCACATCTTTGTGGAACATATGGGTGTGACTGCATTCAGACTTCACCTTCAGAGTGACCAGCTCACCAGGACCAGGACCAGCTCACCAGGACCAGACTTTGTTCACACAAGAGATCTCCCAGAGTTCCCTATTTGTGCCCGAGTATCTCCCCTATTTCAGAAATACATCAGCTCTTGAGACATTTCTGAATAGAAGAGACTGGAGAGGTCCACTTCTGCTCAAGGTCAGCCATTATAATTAGAAAAGCTAGCACACAGTCAGCCCCGCCACCAGTCACCACACCATCCAAAACATGGGCTGTTCCAGCACTTCCAACCAGATTAGGTTGATGCTTCATTTTCTCCGCCAGTTGTTCCGATTCCATGACAAATCTTCGTCCCGCATTTCTTCGTCGCGCGTTTCTTCGTCTCGCGGTTCTTCGCATCCGCAAATATTCGTCTCGCATTTCTTCGTATCCGCAAATATTCGTCTACGCAATTATTTGCGTAGACGAATATTTATAGCGTAGATGTAGATTTGCGTATACGAAGTTTCGCGGATACGAAGAAATGCGAGACGATGATTTGCTGATACGAAGAAATGCGAGATGAAGAAACGCGCGACGAAGAAATGCGCTACGAAGAAATGCTCGACGAAGAATTGTCCGGACACCGTCGTTCCTGCCCCTCAACTAAAATTGGTTGAGCCTCCACCAGCCTCAACCGCTGCTTACAAAGCGGTGGAGGTTTGCTCAAACAGTTGAAGTTGGTGGAGGAAAGTCAACATTAGTGATGACAGTTGTGGTGCACTGTTACTTATTAATGGTGCGCCGTTGATGCTGTACATTGAAAATCTCCACCGTCCATGACCATACCCATGCTCTGTTCCATCACACCTAAACCAGCAGGATGAAAACCTTTTCCAGTTATGGGCACTGGAACAGCCCCATAGCAGTCAATAGTCAGCCAGCCCACGCAGAACGCCCACTCCATAATCTGATTCAAAACTGCTTTACCCTACCCAACACTCAACAGTCAGCACAAGATGCTGTTTAAGATATCCTACTGTATTCAGATGCTATGGCCTATAGGCAATGGATGGCTCCAATGTCAGGGTCAAACTGAAACAAAGGGACTATGTGGCCACTGGTATCTCAATTTCACTACCATCTTAGTAACACACCAGCATGCTTCAGTGGCAGTCGCCAGTCACTAGGCTACCCAGTATGTAGGGTCTTGGGGGCTACCCATGTGGGTCCGTTCAGGAGAGGCCGCCTGAGGGCCTGGGAAAAAGTCCTTCCATATTTTGGTCACATGTTTTTAAATGAAGGTTGCCTTCATATTCTTCTTGTTATAAAGCAGTGGGTTGGAGATCCCAGGAGTTTATTTACAGTTTACTATAGCATGTTCACCATAAAAAAGACAACAGTGAAGGGAAAAATCAAAGATGGAGGCCAAATCCGCCCCATGCGGCCTCTCCTGAATGGGCACCCAATGTGCTGCTGGCCAGTATTCAGTCATCATGTTCTGATGGGATCAGTGACACACTCCTGAATCCTGGTCAAGGCTGTATAAACGTCCTGGTCCTCAGTAAAATAATGCTACAAAAACACACCTCCAATGCGCAAAACAGCAGTCTGCCAGTTTATACAGCCTTAAGTCTGCCTATTGAGCTTTTCAACAGAATAGACTAGGGCTGCAGCCTGCAAAGTTGAAGGAAATCAACTTCGAAGTTGAATACTGTTGGATTGTCAAACATGTCCAAAGAAGTGTCCACATGTTTTGTTTTACATTAGTAATTATTCCATTGCTTCATATGCTTCTATCTTCAGATGGCGAGGCGATATTCCGGTTTTGCACACCTTTTACATGCAAATTGACTAATATAATACTGATTATACACATACACCCTTTTGTTTACAATTTCCAGGGGGTTTCACCTTAACTCCTTCACTCGTAACTCCTTTTGCTTGCGAGCAGGCCGGAAATGTTCCTGGCGCTCCTTCCTTGCCAGTCCTCGGCCTGTGGATATCTCGGAATCTATATTATAGAAGTAATAGCATTACAGTGGACATAAATAGTATTACTACTGTCATAGTGTGTTCACTTCTAAATTAGTAGCCGGTTCCCCCGCCATAGTTGTCATCCCTGCGTTACATGTGTATTCTCCCACCCAAACGGGTCCTGTTCCAACTCAGTCACTGCCAGCCCCAGTCAATTTGCCTGGCAACACTTGAGCCGTGACGTCACCAATTATACTGCGAGCCGGCTTTAGCATGGTGGCCTATCGGAAAATAGGTGGTATTCGGGTTGCAATTTCAAGCATTTCTCAAATAGTTCATTTAGCAGATCATACATAAATGTGATGCCAAAGGCCTTGCCTATTCATATTTTGGTCTTTTTTGGCAAAATTGAGTTAATTTTTTTGAAGGAAAAAAAATATTGTATTTTTGGTATGTTGCCTTCTGACATGGGTGGTAGCGTGACCAGGGGCGTAGCCAATGGGCTGTTCGCCAACCTTCTCTGTTCGCGAACGGCCAGAGGGCCCTCTCAGACCTTGCAAGGGCCCTCTGAGACCAACCGAGGGCTTTCTCAGACCAGACTAGGTCAGTTTCAGGACTGGGAAGGCCCTTTCAGACTGGATGTGCCCTCTCATGACTGGAAAGGGCCCTCTCAAACCGATATAGGGTCCTCATAGGCCTAGTAGGGACTATTTGTAACAGGGGAGAGGGGGCGGATTCCGCCCCCCCCCCCGGAGATCTCGAGATCTACCCGTCCGAATTTCAAAAATGAAACGGTGTTTGATTCCCCTCAACACGATCTACATTTCTAAATAATACAAAAATCTAAATTTTGGATAGGGGGCAACAGGGGGGGGGGGGGCAAAAACTACAAATTTTAGTGGTATTTTTGATCCAACATAGCTTTCATGTTTATCGACCGATTTTAACACAACTAATAGGAATCGATAGAGATTGAATTGTAAATTGATATATGACGGTGACGCTTGCAAATTCAAAAATCATAGGCGTGTGCAGGTCACTCAATATGGGGGTGAAGTAAATACGTAATAAAACCATTTTTTATGTTTTTTTTTTTTTAATAAATGAAATGGTATGTGATTGTGACATTAGACAAAACAGTTATAAATCATATTTTTTGCCATAGGCAGTACCAGGTTAGTGAAAAGAAGGGTCAAATTGAAGACAAAAAATTAACCGCAGACAAGTTGCTACCCAGCACTATAAATATGTTACTGATCGTAGATAGTTCATTTTTGCATGTTGTACTTCACCATAGGCGTATCCAGGATCCAAACTGGGGCGGCGCAAGACCTTTTGATAAGTATATCATCCGCTATTATGATACTAACTAGTCAACAGTGACTATTTCACTTACAACTTCAATTAACATTGCTTACCCCCTTTTATACCCTACCTGGACTCGCCTATTATCTTATAATCTTTCGTAGAGTAGCCTGTGGTGCGTGTTTCATCCGAAAACTGCAGTATGTTATGTCATTGTACACACATGCCTCTTAGTTTCCTTGCAATAATATGACCCCCTTTCTTCCATTCCTGAGCGCGCTTCTGCAAACAAAATTACTTTATTCTCTTTTCTGACCTCATATGTGCATACATCATTATAAGCTAAATGTCTATTGCGCCGTTATCGCTGGCATATCGTCATCACCATGCCAGTCCCCCCTTTGTTTCATGTGCCTGAACACGCCCCTGAAACTCTATATGTAATAAATTATGCAAATAATGGAAGCAGAAGTTATCTTTTACATCTTGATAGCTATAAATTCCCCTTACATCGCTCTATTGGCTTCCCGCCAAGCATTGAATACTTCCTGGAAACCCCCCTCCCCTTTTCAAGCCCCTGAAACGGCCTCTGCCATGCAATTTTTATGATATTTCATTAAAGGAAATAGTTCACCTTCAACATGGGATTTTGAACTGAAATAGCAGTTGTGTAGCCCGTGTTGAGAAATCCTTATCTGCAACTTTTCTTGGCTGAAAAGACTCTCCAGCCGAAGATATTTGCCTTTTTGGCGAAGGAATGCGGCGCATATATGATATACCGTACCGTCTGAGAGTGCCAGCACTGGTCTGAGCATGCGCAGACCAATAACGCACACCATAACATTAATAATTTACGACCTTCTGTCCTGAATTGGCGCGATGTAGGA
>JAXIVJ010013820.1:0-36144 GCA_036785665.1 Chirona hameri
ATATATATATATATATATATATATATATATATATATATATATATATATATATATATATATATATATATATATATATATATTATATATATATATATATATATATATATATATATATATATATATATATATATATATATATATATATATATATATATATATATATATATATATATATATATATATATATATATATATATATATATATATATATATATATATATATATATATATATATATATATATATATATATATATATATATATATATATATATATATATATATATATATATATATATATATATATATATATATATATATATATATATATATATATATATATATATATATATATATATATATATATATATATATATATTATATATATATATATATATATATATATATATATATATATATATATATATATATATATATATATATATATATATATATATATATAATATATATATATATATATATATATATATATATATATTATATATATATATATATATATATATATATATATATATATATATATATATATATATATATATATATATATATATATATATATATATATATATATATATATATATATATATATATATATATATATATATATATATATATATATATATATATATATATATATATATATATATATATATATATATATATATATATATATATATATATATATATATATATATATATATATATATATATATATATATATATATATATATATATATATATATATATATATATATATATATATATATATATATATATATATATATATATATATATATATATATATATATATATATATATATATATATATATATATATATATATATATATATATATATATATATATATATATATATATATATATATATATATATATATATATATATATATATATATATATATATATATATATATATATATATATATATATATATATATATATATATATATATATATATATATATATATATATATATATATATATATATATATATATATATATATATATATATATATATATATATATATATATATATATATATATGAGATTTTGGGATTATTTTGAGTACGGCCTGGCAAAATTTAGCTGATTTTGGTGTAAAACTCGTCTGGAGTGACGTCACTAAATTCGCTTTAACTCAAAAACAGTTCGACGAAATGTCTTCATTTCTGCACACAAGACGTAACAATGCTGTATAAAAAGGTATCCAAAGTTTCACGTTGATAGCGCTATTAGTTTGCTCAGCTATTGCGAAAACTCATCAGGGGTCGTCTTTAAACGCCCCTTCCCCACCATTTCTTTTCACATGTCTGCAAAATCACATTTCGGCAAAAAGACATTTTGACTTTTCACATGTCGGCAAAATGACATTTCGACCTTTTGATATGTCGGCAAAAACACATTTCGACAAAATTACATGTCGGAAAAAAAGCATTTCGACAAAAAAGCATTCGCCATTTTGCTTTCGGCATATTCACATGTCGTCAAAAAGACATTTCGTCAAGGTGTCTTTCGACAATATGCATTCGGCAAAATGACATTCACCAATGTGTCCTGTAACCTCGTGAAGCATGTATATTTGTATTGCACTGATTTACGATATGATTTTGCCTTGACTGATATTCAGAGTTTTATTAAAGATAAAGTTTTGATGAAAAACGAGATACGAAACTAATTGGGTTTGAAGCCAAATAAATTGACCCTCTAGTAGATTACCATATACATCATACATACATCAGCATATGGGCAATTTTTCCATCGCACTTGCAGCGTTTGTTTGGCGGAGACACATACTACTGTAGAACACTTGAACCAGTGAAGAATGACCAATATATCTCACTACTTACCTTATCAAGTACAGGCGAAGTTGCGTCCGGAGCCATCGTTCGCTCGGATGGATTCCAGTTGGTCGCAGTTCAGCTCCAGTTGGCCGCAGCTCAGCTCATGTCGGCCACAAGAAGCTCAGCTCCAGTTGGTCGCAGCTCAGATCCAGTTGGTCGCAGCTCAGCTCCAGTTGGCCGCAGCTCAGCTCATGTCGGCCACAACAGCTCAGCTCCTGTTGGTCACAGCTCAGATCCAGTTGGTCACAGCTCAGCTCCAGTTGTTCACAGCTCAGCTCCTGCCGGTCACAGCTCAGCTCCTGCCGGTCACAGCTCAGCTCCTGCCGGTCACAGCTCAGCTCCTGCCGGTCGCAGCTCAGCTCCTGTTGGTTACAGCTCAGCTCCTGTTGGTCACAGCTCAGCTCCAGCCGACCGCAGCTCAGTTCCTCCCAAAGCTGCGGCAGTTTACTAGCTGTGCCAAGGGGGGGGGGGGGGGGGGGGGGGCAAGAGGGCCATCCCCCATGGAGGCCAGGTGGACCCCTCTGGCGACCGAGCGATGACCCCATGGGGAAGAAGGCCCAGTGTTTTGGATGGTGTCAGACGCCCGCAAAGCGCCTTACGTCACATAAAAGAACGCCCACGAACCTAAACAAATCGTAACACGAATAAATAACAGCACTTGGTTGCCTGTTAAAGGCATGAATATGTAAATACGTAGAAAAGGGTCCCAGCCAGTCTGGAGAGGGCCCTCTACCAGCTTTTAAAGGACCTTGCCGATCTGCAGAGGGCTCCCTGCCGGCATTTAGAGGGTCCCTGTCGGTTGTAGAATGCCCTCTGCCGGCCTTTATAGGGTCATGCCGATCTGTAGAGGGTCTCTGCTGATCTGGAGAGGGACCCTGTCGGCCTTTAGTGGGCCCCGCCGATCTGTAGATCGCCCTGCCGGTCTGTAGAGGGCCTCTGCCGTATTTTAGAATGCCATTCCGGCCTCTTTAGAGTGCCTTATCGGCCTTTAGAGGGCCGTGCCGGCCTTTAGAGGGCCCTGTCGGCCTTTACAGGGGCCTATTGGCCTTTAACCCGCGAGTTACTGGGGTATATTTCATAACGCGATTTACTGGGGGGGGGGCTATTTTTTGCCCCCCCCCCCCCCCGCTCTGATCTCCGGAACTACTGGACTGAATGTAAAAATTCGAACGGCATTCGATAGCCCTGGGAAATTTATTGAGGGAAACATAATATTGTTGACCTCGGGGTCACCGATGACGTCACAGGTCAGGTCAAGTACAAAATGTTTGACCGTGTCAAAAGGTCTCGATGGATGGAATTGTCGCGCAAAATTGTGATATTAAACGCATAAGCTGTCGATAGATCGGTATGATTCGTGTGTCTGACACTTCTAAGTACCTTTCTAAGCTGTTTATGCTCTTGTGTCAGGTCAAGGTCATCCGAGGTCACAAGGTTAAACTGCAGATTAGGGTCATTAGGCGTTGTAACACATGTTTATGGGTTTGTTTATCGTCTAGAACGCGTAAAATGACCTTAGAACATTGTTTGTTCCATATAAATAGAAGTAAAAAGCAAAAATGGAAATGCGTTTTTTATGCATCGTAAAGCTGTGAGAGGTGGTGGATTGTTGTCATTTAACCCGCGCGGCGCTGGGGGGTAAATTTTACCCCCCCCCCTCCCGGATTGTCTCCATTACTTGACAACTATGACAGATATCAAAGTGAAACTTATGGTAGCTTATGGTGCATCAATTATACGTCTTCCGCCATTTTTTTATAATAAATTCGTGAAACTTTGTGGCAGATAATGACGTTTTAGTGACGTCATGCCATGTCATTTTTGGTGAAAAAAACGTTAAATGTTAGAAAAATCGTAGAAAATAGCGTGTTACTGCAAATTGCAAATAAAAAGCGTCAAAAGAAGGGAAATAACATTGTATTTGACATGGTTATCTCCGATTTTCAAAATTTTGGCTTTTTGACCCCCAAAAATGTAAAAAAAATGATTTTTGGGGAAGAATTTCCACCAAGTTTTTTGTTTGAAGATTTTCAAAAAAACGGAAGATATATTAGAGAACCGAGTATGAACGATGTTCAAACCAAATTTCAAAGCAATTTCTTTATTTTTGACGGACTTATGGCTCTCTAAGAACAAGTAACTCATGACGTCATTTTTTTTAATTGCGTTTGTTTGGCTTTTACTGACCAGATACAGACAAATAACTGCCACCACTGTATTTCGAAGACAAAACTAGTCTAGAAACATGCAATGTTTATTTAGATTAATCCATTTCAAATTTTGACCTTATTGTGACCTGACCTTGACCTGAGGACGATTATATGGTGTGAGCTGTGCAAATGGCTGCTTCTATCGAATTATACTTGTAAAATAACCCATACAACATGTGTCGCACGGCTTTCGTACACCTGTGACCTTGTGTGACCTGACCTTGACCTTGACCTTTGCTTACAATTTCACTTTTACTTATGCAGGAAATGCATTATACACTCTGGAGCACTTTGTGAGATAATAGTTGCAATATAAGGCTTTGGATGGAAGGTATAGCCCCAAAAACTCAAATACTTACATTTTACATTTGACCTGACCGTGACCTGACATGTGACCTTATTTTAAGAATTTGGAGTATGCATTCGATTCTTCTCGTTGAGAGCTTGCGATCGCCGCATTGCGCGTCTCGCTGCGGTTATTGGTTCGGAAGATACGAGGGGGGGGTAAAATTTACCCCCCAGCGCCGCGCGTTCGGCTGGAGACCCCAGCGCCGCGCGGGTTAAAGGTTATAACTCAGTCATTAACGAAGATATCGACTTCGAAATTGGTACACATATTCACCGCACACGTCTCAATCACATATATTCCGGTTTTTATCATTCTGATTTTTTCTTGAAAATTTTCTTTAAAAAAAAATGTATTTGGATTTCTCAAAATTTTGAATAAAAAAACCCTCAAATATCCGAGATAGCAGTTTGAAAGCCCGGTTTATTGTCAGTAATTTGATTGAAGACAATTGAGTTTATCTCAAACATCGTACCTTTGACAGCGTTTTCCGCAAACCATTATTTTACAACCAAAACCGAAGAACATGACGTCACTCTGACGTCATTCCCGGTTGACCTATCATAACCTCATATTTTTATTTTTGCCAACATGTGTAGAATTGATGTGCGAGAAAGTACTGCAAGTTTGGTGACGATACCGGTGTCCGTTTAAGAGTTATTGCAAAATAACGGGAGGGAGGTGGGCAAAAAATAGCCCCCCCAGTAACTCGCAGGTTAACTCGCGACTTACTGGGTATTTTTACTACGTATTTTTTGTATTTTTGCCCCCCCACTCCTGTTATTTTGCAATAACTCCTCAACCCACACGAGTATCGTCACCAAACCTGCAGTACCTTCTCTCACATCAATTCTACAGATGTTGCCCAAAGGCAAAGGATGAGGTTTTGATAGGTCAACGGGGAATTACGTCAGAGTGACGTCATGTTCTTCGGTTTTTGTTGAAAAATAATGGCTTGCGGAAAACGCTGTCAAAGGTACAATGTTTTATATAAATGCAATTGTCTTAAATCAAATTACCGATAATAGATCGGACTATCAAACTGCTATCTCGGATTTTTGAGTTTTTTGCAATTCAAAATTTTGAGAAATCTAAATATATTTGTTTTTTTTTTACAAAATTTTACAAAGTGCAAGGGTTAAAGGTCATAAGTCAGTCATCTTTGAAGATATCAACTTCCAATTTGGTACACATAATCACCGAACACGTCTTGATCACAAATATTCTGGTTTTTGGATAATTCTTCTTTTTTTGAAAATTTTGTAAAAACAAAAACAAATGTATTTGGATTTCTCAAAATTTTGAATTGCAAAAACTCAAAAATCCGAGATAACAGTTTGATAGCACGGTCTATTATCGGTAATTTGATTTAAGACAATTGCGATTATCTCAAAAATTGTACCTTTGACAGCGTTTCCGCAAGCCATTATTTATCAACAAAAACCGAAGAACATGACGTCACTCTGACGTCACTTGACTGTTGACCTATCAAAACCTCATCCTTTTCCTTTGGGCATCATGTGTCGAATTGATGTGAGAGAAGGTACTGCAAGTTTGGTGACGATACTGGTGTTGGTGGAGGAGTTATTGCAAAATAATAGGAGGGGGGGCAAAAAATACAAAAAATACGTAATAAAAATACCCAGTAAGTCGCGAGTTAACCCGCGAGTTACTGGGGGGGGGGGGCTATTTTTGCCCCCCTCCCGTTATTTTTCAATAACTCTTAAACGAACACCGGTATCGTCACCAAACTTGCAGCACCTTCTCTCACATCAATTCTACACATGTTGGCAAAAGTAAAAATATGAGGTTATGATAGGTCAACCGGGAATGACGTCAGAGTGACGTCATGGTCTTCGGTTTCGGTTGCAAAATAATGGTTTGCGGAAAACGCTGTCAAAGGTACGATGTTTGAGATAAACTCAATTGTCTTGAATCAAATTACTGACAATACACCGGGCTATCAAACTGCTATCTCGGATTTTGAGGTTTTTTATTCAAAATTTTGAGAAATCCAAATACATTTTGTTTTATAGAAAATTTTCAAGAAAAAATCAGAATGATACAAAACCGGAATAAATGTGATTGAGACGTGTGCGGTGAATATGTGTACCAATTTTGAAGTCGATATCTTCGAAAATGGCTGAGTTATGACCTTTAAATGACAAAAATCCACCACCTCTCACAGCATTACTATGCATAAAAAACGCATTTCCATTTTTGCTTTTTACTTCTATTTATATGGAACAAACAATGTTCTAAGGTCATTTTACGCGTTCTAGACGATACACAAACCCATAAACATGTGTTACAAACGCCTAATGACCCTAATCTGCAGTTTGACCTAGTGACCTCGGATGACCTTGAACTGACCCAAGATCATAAACAGCTTAGAAAGGTACTTAGAAGTGTCAGACACACGAATCATACCGATCTATTGACAGCTTATGCGTTTAATATCGCGATTTTGCGCGACAATTCCATCCATCGATACCTTTTGACACGGTCAAACATTTTGTACTTGACCTGACCTTTGACGTCATCGGTGACCCCGAGGTCAACAATATTATGTTTCCCTCGATAAATTTCCCAGGGCTATCAAATGCCGTTTGAATTTTTACATTTAGTCCATTAGTTCCGGAGATCAGAGGGGGGGGAGGGGCAAAAAATAGCCCCCCCCCAGTAGGTCGCGTTATGAAATATACCCCAGTAACTCGCTGGTTAAAGGCCAATAGGCCCCTGTAAAGGCCGACAGGGCCCTCTAAAGGCCGGCACGGCCCTCTAAAGGCCGATAAGGCACTCTAAAGGCCGGAATGGCATTCTAAATTACGGCAGAGGCCCTCTACAGACTGGCAGGGCGATCTACAGATCGGCAGGGCCCACTAAAGGCCGGCAGGGGTCCCTCTCCAGATCGGCAGAGACCCTCTACAGATCGGCATGACCCTATACAGGCCGGCAGAGGGCATTCTACAACCGACAGGGACCCTCTAAATGCCGGCAGGGGGCCCTCTGCAGATCGGCAAGGTCCTTTAAAAGCTGGTAGAGGGCCCTCTCCAGACTGGCTGGGATCCTTTTTTACGTATTTACATATACATGCCTTTAACCCGCGAGTTACTGGGGTATATTTCATAACGCGACTTACTGGGGGGGGGCTATTTTTTGCCCCCCCCCCTCTGATCTCCGGAACCATTGGACCGAATGTAAAAATTCAAACGGCATTCGATAGCCCTGGGAAATTTATCGAGGGAAACATAATATTGTTGACCTCGAGGTCACC
Organism: Chirona hameri; assembly: GCA_036785665.1. NCBI lineage: Eukaryota > Metazoa > Arthropoda > Thecostraca > Balanomorpha > Balanidae > Chirona > Chirona hameri. The sequence continues at coordinate 7,713 of JAXIVJ010013820.1, forward strand.
GATGACGTCACAGGTCAGGTAAAGTACAAAATGTTTGACTGTGTCAAAAGGTCTCTATGGATGGAATTGTCGCGCAAAATTGCGATATTAAACGCATAAGCCGTTGATAAATCGATATGATTCGTGTGTCTGACACTTCTAAGTACCTTTCTAAGCTGTTTATGACCTTGGGTCAGGTCAAGGTCATCCGAGGTCACGAGGTCAAACTGCAGATTAGGGTCATTAGGCGTTGTAACACATGTTTATGTTTTTTTGTTGTCTAGAACGCGAAAAATGACCTTAGAACATTGTTTGTTCCATATAAATAGAAGTAAAAAGCGAAAATGGAAATGCATTTTTTGTCATAGTAATGCTGTGAGAAGTGGTCGATTTTTGTCATTTAAAGGTCATAACTCGGTCATTTTTAAAGATATCGACTTTAAATTTGGTACACATATTCACCGCATACGTCTAGATCACATATATTCCGTTTTTTGGATAATTCTGATTTTTCTTGAAAATTTTGTTAAAACCAAAATAATTGTCTTTGGATTTCTCAAAATTTTGAATTAAAAAAACTCTCAAAAATCCGAGATAGCAGTTTGATAGCTCGGTCTATTGTCAGTAATTTTGTTTAATACAATTTAGTTTATCTCAAATATCGTACCTTTGACAGCGTTTTCCGAAAACCATTATTTTGCAACAAAAACCGAAGAACATGACGTCACTCTGACGTCTTTTCCGGTTGACCTATCATAGCCTCATATTTTTAATTTAGCCAACATGTGTAGAATTGATGTGAGAGAAAATACTGCAAGTTTGGTGACGATACGGGTGTTCGTTTAGGAGTTATTACAAAATAACGGGAGGGGGGCAAAAAATAGCCCTCCCCAGTAACTCGCGGGTTAACCCCATTTGTAACAGGCTCCTGGCTACCCCTATTTGTAACAGGGGGGGGGGCGGATTCCGCCCCCCCGGAGATCTCGAGATCTACCCGTCAGATTGTCACAAATGAAACGGCGTTTGGTTCCCCTCAACACGATCTACATGTCTAAATAATAAACAAATCTATTTTTTTTTGATAGGGGGCAACAGGGGGGCAAAAACCACAAATTTTAGCGGTATTTTTGATCCAACATAGCTTTCATGTTTATCGACCGATTTTAACACAGTTAATACGAATCGATAGAGATTGAATTGGAAATTGATATATGAGAGTGGCGTTTGAAAATTCAAAAATCATAGGCGTGTGCAGGTCACTCAATATGGGGGTGAAGTAAATGCGTAATAAAACATTTTTTGATGTGTTTTTTAAGAAATGAAATGGTATGTGATTGTGACATTAGCCAAAACAGTTAAAAATCATATTTTTGCCATAGGCGGTACCAGGTTAGTGAAAAAGGGGGGTAAAATTGGGGAAAAAATATTAACCGCAGACAAGTTGCTACCCAGCACTATAAATATGTTACTGATCGTAGATAGTTCCTTTTTGCATGTTGTACTTCATAATAGGCGTATCCAGTATCCAAAAAGGGGCGGCTCAATACCTTTTGATAAGTATATTATCCGCTATTATGATACTAACTAGTCAACAGTGACTATTTCGCTTACAACTTCAATTAACATTGCTTACCCCCCCCCCCTTTACCCTACCTGGACTCGCCTATTATCTTATAATCGTTCGTAGAGTAGCCTGTGGTGCGTGTTTTATCCGAAAACTACAGTATGTTATGTCATTGTACGCCCATGCCCCTTAGTTTCCTTGCAATAATATGACCCCCTTTCTTCCATTCCTGAGTGCGCCTCTGCAAAAAATGACTTTATTCCCTTTCCTGGCATCATATGTACATATATAATTATAAGTTAACCGTCTATTGCGCCGTTATCGCTGGCATATCGTCATCACCAAGCCAGTCACCCCCCTTTTCATGTGCCTGAACACGCTCCTGAAACTCTATATGTAATAAATTATGCAAATAATGGAAGCAGAAGCTATCTTTTACATCTTGATAACTATAAATGCCCCTTACATTGCTCTATTTTCTTCCCGCCAAGCATTGAATACTTCCTGGAAACCCCCCCTTTTCAAGCCCCTGAAACCGCCTCTGCCATGAAATATTAATGATAATTCATTAACATCAACTAATTTGCACTTGTTGCAATAACCGTGAACCGATGTAACTCCTTCATACTTGAGGCAGTTACGAAGAAACCGTGAAGATCGCATTTCCGTATTATCGCCAAATATCGCCTCCGAACCCACCCAAAACTGTACCCTGGAACCGCCTCTGTTCAGGTTAAGAACTCAAAATTTTGACTCCAAATGCGGTATTCAATTCTATGAAAAGTCCCAAAATTTCATGGGCCTGCTCTCAGCCGTTCTGGAGATATCTGCGAAAAACATGAGAGGGGGGGGGGGGGCGGAATCCGTCCTCCCTGTTACAAATAGGGTTAACAGGCAACCAAGTGCTGTTATTTATTCGTGTTACGATTTGTTTAGGTTCGTGGGCTATCTTCTATGCGACGTAAGGCGTTTTGCGGGCGTCTGACACCATCCAAAACACTGGGCCTTCTACCCCATGGGGTCATCGCTCGGTCGCCAGAGGGTTCCACCTGGCCTCCATGGGGGATGGCCCTCTCCCCCCTTGGCACAGCTAGTAAACTTCCGCAGCTTTGGGAGAAACTGAGCTGCGGTCGGCTGGAGCTGAGCTGTGACCGACAGGAGCTGAGCTGTAACCAACAGGAGCTGAGCTGTGACCGGCAGGAGCTGAGCTGTAACCGACAGGAGCTGAGTTGTGACCGGCAGGAGCTGAGCTGACCCCAACTGGAGCTGAGCTGTGACCGACATGAGCTGAGTAGTTTCATCCGATATTATCCAGTTTATGAAACACTTGTTTATGTTCCACTTGAAATTTGATGTGACGTTTCACGCATCCCTATTTCAAAGACAGGATGAACCATACAATATGTTAAAAACGCTTTGGGAAAAATACAATATTTGGATCCGTTAGAATGGTTTCGTTGGAGCGTTTCTTTTTCAGCGTTCGTACGTGCTGTTGGAACGTTTTTATCCGTATATTTTTTGGATCCGTTGGAACAGTTTCGTTAGAAGTTTTTTTGCAGCCTTAGTACGTGTTGTTGGCATGGCTTTTCTCCGTATATTTTGACAATGGAAGAGGCGGGGCCGGTGGGGCCGCATTTGGAAGCGTTCGTACGTGGATCTGTTGGAACGTTTTTCTTCTTCTCTCGTTGAAACGTTTTTTTTCTTCTGTGTTCGTACTTATTGTTGGATTTTTTTCGACGTATTTTTGACAATTGCAAGGGGCTGGGCCACGTAAATACATCGGACAACTTATTTACGCCGTAGGGTTAGGTTTTATCTACTAGAAGGTCTGGGGGTCTGGGGGTGGCGACAGCCTCCCCCCCCGTAGGTCGCAGTGCAGCGAGCAAATGCGAGCAGAGCGTTCTAAATGTGGGTCCCTGTGGCCGTAATTGCTGTAAAGTTTAGGTCAAGTTCGATTATGTTATAACAATTTTGTAATTACAATTTGTTAAATTACACTATTTTAATAACATAACAAACCCAGCGAAAATTAGCCTACCTACGCATTGTTAGTTATCATGAAGGCATATAATGTTTCATGCACTCTATCTTTTGCGGATATGTACCAAACTTCTATGTTTTTGCGGATATGTCCAAACCTCAACTCAGCCCTAGGACCAGGCAGTGCAGGCAGATCTGCAGGCAGATCTGCACTGACTGGGCTTGGGACCCTGACCTGCACTGGCCAGTGCAGATCTGCAGTGATCTGCAGCCAGTGCAGATCTGCCAGTGCAGCCTTATGGAAGGTGTCGGGATGCCTGAGACGATGTCGTTTGGCCCTACCATGAGTTTTCATGTCTCTAAAACGGTTAATAGCTTGAATGAGGTTGTTGCTAAACTTGATGGTATCAGCACCAAGCTCATCAAATGTCTACTACCAGCTATTATAACATAACTTGCACATCTTATTAATTTATGCATTACAGAATCGACCTTTCCAAAACAATTTAACCTTATTTGTAACAGGGGGGGGGGCGGATTCCGCCCCCTCATGTTTTTCGCAGATGTCTCCAGAACGGCTGGGAGCCGGCCCATGAAACTTTGGGACTTTTCCTAGAATTGAACTCCCCATTTGGAGTAAAAATTTCGAGGTCTTAACCTGAACAGAGGCAGTTCCAGGGCACGGTTTTGGGAGGGTTAGGCGGCGACATTTGGCGATAATACGGAAATGCGATCTTCACGGCTTCTTCCTAACTGTCTCAAGTATGAAAGAGTTACATCGGTTTACGGTGATTTCAACAAGTGCAAATTAGTTCATGTTAATGAAATACCATAACAATTGCATGGCAGAGGCGATTTCATGGCCTTGAAAAGGGGGGTTTCCAGGAAGTATTCAATGCTTGGCGGGAAGCCAATAGAGCGATGTAAGGAGCATTTATAGCTATCAAGATGTAAAAGATAGCTTCTCCTTCCATTATTTTCATAATGTATTACATATACAGTTGCAGGCGCGTGTTCAGGCACATGAAAAGGGGGGTGACTGGCATGGTGATCACGATATGCCAGCGATTACGGCGCAATAGACGGTTAACGTATAATGATATATGCACATATGAGGCCAGGAGAGGGAATCAAATCATTTGTTTGCAGAGGCGCGCTCAGGAATGGAAGAAAGGGGGTCATATTATTGCAAGGAAACTAAGATGTACGGGCCTACAATGCCATAACATACTGCAGTTTTAGGATGAAACACGCACCACAGGGCACTCTACGAACGATTATAAGATAATAAGCGAGTCCAGGAAGGGTAAAAAGGGGGTAAGCAATGTGAATTGAAGTTGTAAGTGAAATAGTCACTGTTGACTAGTTAGTATCATAATAGCGGATAATATACTTATCAAAAGGTCTTGCACCTCCCCAGTTTGGATCTTGGATGCGCCTATGATGAAGTACAACATGCAAAAAGGAACTATCTACGATCAGTAACTTATTTATAGTGCTGGGTAGCAACATGCCTGCGGTGAATATTTTTCCTATTTGACCTCCTTGCTTCACTAACCTGGTACTGTCTATGGCAAAACATATAATTTATAACTGTTTGTCTAATGTCACAATGACATAACATTTCATTTATTTTATAAAAAAAACTGTATTCCGCATTTACTTCACCCCATATTGAGTGACCTGCACACGCCTATTATTTTGGAATTTTCAAAAGTCATCGCCGTATATCAATCTCCAATTAAATCTCTATCGATTAATATTGGTTGTGTTAAAATCGGTTGATAAACATGACAGCTGTGTTGGATCACATATACCACTAAAATGTGTAGTTTTTGCCCCCCTGTTGCCCCCTATCAAAAATTTCGATTTATTTGTTATTTTTTAGAAATGTAGATCGTGTTAACCCTATTTGTAACAGGGGGGCGGATTCCGCCCCCCCCCCCCTCATGTTGTTCGCAGATATCTCCAGAACGGCTGGGAGCAGGCCCATGAAATTTTAAAACTTTTCATAGAATTGAATACCACATTTGGAGTCAAAATTTAGAGTTCTTAACCTGAACAGAGGCGGGTCCAGGGTACAGTTTTGGGTGGGTTCGGAGGCGAAATTTGGCGATAATACGGAAATGCGATCTTCACGGTTTCTTCCTAACTGCCTCAAGTATGAAGGAGTTACATCGGTTCACGGTGATTGAAACAAGTGAAAATTAGTTGATGTTAATGAAATATCATAAAAATTCCATGGCAGAGGCGGTTTCAGGGGCTAGAAAAGGGGGGTTTCCAGGAAGTATTCAATGCTTGGCGGGAAGCAAATAGAGCAATGTAAGGGACATTTATAGATATCAAGATGTAAAAGATAGCTTCTGCTTCCATTATTTGCGTAATTTATTACATATAGAGTTTCAGGGGCGTGTTCAGGCACATGAAAAGGGGGGTGACTGGCTTGGTGATGACGATATGCCAGCGATAACGGCGCAATAGACGGTTAGCTTATAATGATATATGCACATATGAGGCCAGAAAAGGGAATAAAGTCATTTTTTTGCAGAGGCGCGCTCAGGAATGGAAGAAAGGGGTCATATTATTTCAAGGAAACTGAGAGGCATGGGCGTACAATGACATAACATACTGTAGTTTTCGGATGAAACACGCACCACAGGCTACTCTACGACCGATTATAAGATAATAGGCGAGTCCAGGTAGGGTAAAAGGGGGTAAGCAATGTTAATTAAAGTTGTAAGTGAATAGTCACTGTTGACTAGTTAGTATCATAATAGCGGATAATATACTTATCAAAAGGTATTGAGCCGCCCCAGTTTGGATCCTGGATACGCCTATGATGAAGAACAACATGCAAAAAGGAACTATCTACGATCATTAACATAACATATTAACTGTTTTGTCTAATGTCACAATCACATACCATTTTTTTTTTTTTTTTTAAACATCAAAAAATGGTTTTATTACGCATTTACTTCACCTCCATATTGAGTGACCTGCACACGCCTATGATTTTTGAATTTGCAAACGCCACTGTCATATATCAATTTCCAATTCAATCTCTATCGATTCGCATTAATTGTGTTAAAATCGGTCGATAAACATGAAAGCTATGTTGGATCAAAAATACTACTAAAATTTGTGGTTTTTGCCACCCCCCCTGTTGCCCCCCTATCAAAAATTTAGATTTTGTATTATTATTTAGAAATGTAGATCGTGTTGAGGGGAACGAAACACCGTTTCATTTTTGAAAATCGGACGGTTGGATCTCGAGATCTCCGGGGGGGCGGAATCCGCCCCCCCCTGTTACAAATAGGGGTAGCCTGTTACAAATAGGGTTAAGGGGAACCCAACGCCGTTTAATTTTTTTAATCGGACGGGTGGATCTCGAGATCTCCGAGTGGGGGGCGGAATCCGCCCCCTTGTTACAAATAGGGGTAGCCAGGAACCTTTTACCAATAGGGTTAAACTTGCCCTCATAATTCTTATAGACAAAGCTGGTGTACGTACGCAGTTTTCCAATTATAGACCTATATTAATTCTACCGGTTCTGTCAAAAATTCTCGAATCAATAATGTATGACAAACTATTGACGTTTATCACTGAACATAACGTCCTGTATGACAACCAATTTGGATTTAGGTCAATTTTTTCAACCTATATGCCATTATCCCTAATTCATGACTTCCTAACAGCCAATATGACAGATAAAAGAAAAACAGCGGGAATTTATATTGATCTATCCCGTGCGTTCGACACAGTGAACAATGATATTCTATTGATGACATTCTCCAAATACGGCATTGTTGGAGACTCTCTTAACCCTATTTGTAACAGGCTCCTGGCTACCCCTATTTGTAACAGGGGGGGGGGGGCGGAATCCGGCCCCCCCCCCCCCCCCCGAGATCTCGAGATCTACCCGTCCGATTTTCGCAAATGAAACGGTGTTTGGTTTCCCTTAATACGATCTACATTTTTAAATAATAATAAAATATAAATTTGGGATAAGGGGGCAACAGGGGGGCAAAAACTACAAATTTTAGTGGTATTTTTGATCCGACATAGCTTTCATGTTTATCGACCGATGTTAACACAACTAATAGGAATCGATAGAGATTGAATTGGAAATTGATATATCACGGTGACGTTTGAAAATTCAAAAATTATAGGCGTGTGCAGGTCACTCAATATGGGGTGAAGTAAATGCGTAATAAAACCATTTGTTGATGTTTTTTTATAAATGAAATGGTATGTGATTGAGACATTATAAAAAACAGTTATAAATCATATTTTTTTGCCATAGGCGGTACCAGGTTAGTGAAAAAGGGGGCAAAATTGGGAAAAAGTATTAACCGCAGACAAGTTGCTACCCAACACTATACATATGTTACTGATCGTAGATAGTTCCTTTTTGCATGTTGTACTTCACCATAGGCGTATCCAGGATCCAAACTGGGGCGGCGCAAGACCTTGTGATAAGTATATTATCCGCTATTATGATACTAACTAGTCAACAGTGACTATTTCACTTACAACTTCAATAAACATTGCTTACCCCCCTTTTTGCCCTACCTGGACTCGCCTATTATCTTATAATCGTTCGAAGAGTAGCCTGTGGTGTGGGTTTCATCCGAAAACTGCAGTATGTTATGTCATTGTACGCCCATGCCTCTTAGTTTCCTTGCAATAATATGACCCCCTTTCTTCCATTCCTGAGTGCGCCTCTGCAAAAAATGACTTTATTCCCTTTTCTGGTCTCATATGTGCATATATTATTATAAGCTAAACGTGTATTGCGCCGTTATCGCTGGCATATCGTCATCACCATGCCAGTCACCCCCTTTTTCATGTTCCTGAACACGCCCCTGAAACTCTATATGTAATACATTATGCAAATAATGGAAGCAGAAGCTATCTTTTACATCTTCATAGCTATAAATGCCCCTTACATTGCTCTATTGGCTTCCCGCCAAGCATTGAATACTTCCTGGAAACCCCCCTTTTCAAGCCCCTGAAACCGCCTCTGCCATGCAATTTTTATGATATTTCACTAACATCAACTAATTTGCACTTGTTGCAATCACCGTAAGTCGATGTAACTCCTTCATACTTGATGCAGTTAGGAAGAAACCGTGAAGATCGCATTTCCGTTTTATCGCCAAATGTCGCCTCCGAACCCACCCAAAACTGTGCGCTGGCACCGCCTCTGTTCAGGTTAAGAACTCAAAATTTTTACTCCAAATGCGGAGTTCAATTCTATGAAAAGTCCCAATATTTCATGGGCCTGCTCCCAGCCGTTCTGGAGATATCTGCGAAAAACATGAGGGGGGAGGCGGAATCCGCCCCCCTGTTACAAATAGGGTTAATCTGTTAAGATCCTACCTCACGTCACGAACGCAAAAACTTAAATATAATGGGATAATCTTAGATGCAGTTGAATCAACCTGCGGGGTCCCACAATGCTCTCTTTTGGGACCCCTTCTGTTTGTATTGTGCATAAATGACTTACACATAGCTTGTGGTAAGGCAAAAATACTACTTTTTGCTGATGATACAGCCCTGCTTTATTATGTAATTAATACTCTGCTCCAAGTGTCAGGCATATGCAGCAGAAACCTTGGTGTTTTTTAATAGAGCCAGATTTTTACTAAACAGAGAGCTAATAATCCTCCTTTACAATGCATTGATCTTACCCTCTCTAACGTACTGTTCAGTCATCTGGGGCTCCAACTACCACTCATCCCTTAAACCTATCATCACAGTTAAAAAAACGTGCTATACGTCTAATAATGGGGGTTGATCCCAGAACTTCCACTTCTCGTCTTTTCCGTGAGCTCCGAATGCTGAAATTCGTTGACTTGGTTAGATACCATATGCTCTTAGCTTTACATGACTTCATCACTGGTCGAGTCCCAAGCCTAATTGCAGACAAAATAACCATAGCTCATGTGAATAGACCAACACGACACATACACCACTTCCAAGAGCATACCACGACTAACGCTCGAAGCGTCACACCAAACTATCAACTCACAAATTATCGACAATATTCGCTTTATTGTGCCGGCCCGTTCCTGTGGAATGATGTCATAGCCACGTTGGTTCCTAATCTGAATGACATCCCCAGATCAAAAGCCTTGTTTAAAAAATGTGTCAAGATTATTTCCCTTGATTCATATTAACCCTCGCCCGGGTAGGGCAAAATCAATGCGTGTTCGGGTAGGGGGGGGGGGGGTACGACTCCCCCTTAGCGTTCCGCCGCTAATTGAGCTAGAGCTTGGATTCAAAGACGAGCGTGTTGCTTGTGACAAGATAAATCCGCTGATATCCAATTTTAAGGTCTTGGATTATTAGGTGACCTCTGAGGTCATGTCAATGACCCAAATTTCATCAAAATTGAAAATGCGTATACATTTAATTTTATCGAGCTAGAATCGTGAATGAGCATATCATAATGCTTAATGGGTGCCAAATTTTCATCAGCGTCACAAAATGTCCTAACAAATGTCAAATTCCAAAAAGGCCATTTCAGGTCATCTGAGATCAGTGATCTCGGTTGACATGTGGAAGCGCATGACTCCAGTGGAACATATAATTATGTAAAATGGATCCCAAATTTGAAATCAGCGTCACAAAATGTCCTAGAAACCGCCAGAAGCCCAACAAAGTCATTGGAGGTCATCGGAGGTCAATGACCTCAGTTGACCTCTGAAAAGGTCAATCAATGTCACAATTTCAGTGGAAACCACAACTTTCACCTGGAAACACCTGTGTATATGTTTTTTTTTTCGTTCTAGTTCAATATATTGTCGTTTATTTCGACACATTAGATGAACACATGAACACACATACACAATTGAATGATGAGGAGACAGACCAGCGTCTTGGCCACGAAAGTGGCTCAGTTAGCCTGTCGCGACCACGGAGAAGCAAGTGTAGTGGAGCCAGGTCGTTTTTTTCCAGTAAGAAAAGTATATTTTTTGTACCACAATATACAGTAAGCAGTAACATATAGTAACATACAACAGTTAACAGTAATAACATACAGTAGATCGTAGGCGACCATCATAGGCGACCCCCGCCCGCGCCGCCTCGCGTTTTTCAGCGGCTCCCGTTCGCGAAGCGGCGCCCCCTCGCCACCGGCCGGGCGTGCGAGCCGTCGACCAGTGGGGCGGGCCGGCGCCCCGCACGCCCGGCCGGCCGACCGACCCCGCAGCTGATGCTGAGGGCCGGTCCCGGGTTAGCCCGGGTGGGGAAGGGCGGGGGCCTGTCCTATGCTACACAATACTCTCCTGCTTACACAGTACGTCGGATAGGTTACTGTAGGTCTCGTCAAACTTCTTTCTTCCTCCTTTACGCTCTACAATACATCTCTCAACAGACACGTACATGGAAACATAACGAGCGAAACTTTCGACGTCTTGGATTTCTCCGGACCATCTACATTGCCAAATAAACTGCTTACCTAATAATATAATATACACATGCGTAACGGTGCCGCCGCCCATTTCCCTTTTTTAGTTGCGTTTCCTAGAATAATTTCCTCCGATGTGAGAGTCTGGGGTAAGGACAACTTTCCCTGCAAGCGTGTCCAAAATCTTTTTGAGCCCCAAAACACATGGTAAATATTTTCGTTTGGGTCAGAACAACGTTCGCACTTACTAGACTCCTTGATTCCAAACAAGCTTAAAGATCTATTCGTTGGCAGTATTCTATGCAGGATGCGCAATTGCAACCATTTTAGTTTTGCGTCACTGGTGCTGGCAAAAAGAGACTTAAAGACAAGTGGCCATGATACCTGCGCACTCTGCAGATCTTGCTCCCACTTAGTTTGCGCTTTGATAGGCTTGGAAACCTCACATGCTTTCATTAATATTGGGTATGCCCATTTAGCTATTTTGGTAGTCTTGTTTAGCGTGTCGTAAATTTCTGGCCTTGCACTCTTGACCCTAGGTTTCCCACGGCGTAATGTATGTTTCCACTCTTGTGGAACTGCGCTTAGCATTGCGTGCCACATTAAACAAACACCAAAATTATATGTATGTGTCAGTTCGCTGGTCGTCATCAACCTCCGTGCACCGTCATCGTACACGTCTTTCATGCGTACCACACCGCGCTTGATGAGCTGCTTTTTTGGAATTCCGACATTCTTTTCCAACTTCAGGTCTTTATTCAGCCACAAAGCTTCATACAAGACTGATTCGTCTGTTTCCAGCTCATTTGCTACCATTTTTTGCCAGGACTGAAAAGTTTCTCGCCAAAACTTATTTGGGAGTTTAGATTTTACCTCTCTTTTTGACAGCTTACACTCGAAGACGGAGAGTGATCCTCCGACAAGGAGTTTATTTTGCATTACCCGCTTCCATTTAGCGTGATTACTTTCGTCAAGGAATTTTTTGATCCATGTGACCTTCAGGCTATCCGCTTGAGTCGATGGGTCCGGGACTTGTAGACCACCATTGCTGTAGACATTTCTCATTGTGGAGCGTTTGATCCTATCCCTTTTTCCATTCCATATAAAGTTGAACATTATGGATTCGATTTCCTTTAATTTGCGTGTATTAGGCTTTTCTAGCACGGACATGAGATACACGAGTTGTGACAGCGCCATCGATTTAATCAAATGGGTTCTCCCGAAAGGCGTTAATCCTCGCTTAATCCAGGGATTAAGCACATTTTTTAATTTCTATATTTTAGTTGAGTAATTGTGGTCCGACATATTTGCCATTATAGGACCAATTTCTACGCCTAGATAATTAACTTGCTTTGTCCAGTTCAAATCGAATTCTTCACAAATCGTATCCTGTCTCCATTTACTTGCTCCTATCCACATAATGCTTGTCTTGCTTTTGTTTAATTTTAGACCTGACACTCCTTCGAAATCATCAAAGATTCCCAATGCTGCGCGCAAACAGCCTTCAGTTCCGTTAAGTATCAATGCTGTATCGTCGGCATACGCAGACATTTTTATCTCCGTGCCGTTGAATTGTATACCGACAATCCCGCTGCTCGCTCGTATCGTTTGGCCCAGAGGTTCAATGCAAAGAAGAAACAGTAGGCAGCTAAGGGGGCATCCTTGTCGCAGTCCCCGCTTAATACTGTACGGCCGAGACAAGCATCCGTTCATATTTATTATCGCGGTTATCGGATTTTCTTGTGAGTCTGTGTACAGCATGGATATCCATTGCCTAAAGTTCGGACCAAAGTTAAATTTGCTAAGTGCCTTGATTAGGTATTCCCAGCTAACGCTGTCATAGGCCTGCTGTATGTCACAGAGCATTACGAGCCCTGGGATATCCTGCTCACTGGTTTCGTTCATTAGATCAATTAATAACCTTACGTTCTTTCCTATATACCGTCCTTTGAGAAAGCCCGTCTGATCTTCATTTATGAGAGCATGTGCCATTTTTTCAAGTCTTATGGCCAATGTCTTCGTGATCAGCTTGTACAGGACGTTCAAGAGACTAATTGGTCTCAAATTTCTAACTAACTGCGTACTTTTTCCTTTCTTTGGGATGAGCGTGGTTGTACTGCATTTCATCAGAGATGGTATGATTTCTGTCCTTCTCATTTCTTCAAAAACGCGAGAGATCAGCCCCTTTAGTTGGTTCCAAAAGACCTTATAGAATTCGGCCGTGAAACCATCGGGCCCTGGGCTTGAACCATCTTCCATGGCTCTCAGTGCTGCCCCCAATTCCACGCCTGTTATAGGCTGTTCTCCGATCTGAATTTGTTCCGGTGACAAGGGTCTATTATTGACTAGAAAAGCTTCCAGATTACTGTCAGATTGCAACTGGCGCGGCGCGTATAATTTTTCAAAATGTATGACAGTTTCTTCCAACATCTCATCAATCCTACATGAACATTTACCGGGTGCAGTGTTTTCAAGCTCTAACGATTTATAGGACGTTGGACCCTTTTTGTCGCGGATCCATTTATGAAAATATTTGGAGCCCTTTCTCCGTATTGTCGCCAGTTTGCTTTGCATTGAAACATATTTCTTTCAGTACGGTCACTTATTAGTTGGTCTCGCTCCTGTTTCAGTTTGGCCAGCTGCTCTTTTTCCTGGTCGGCTGGTTCGTCACAAAAGCTATTTATTTCATTTTCCAAAAAATCAAGCTTTTTCGCGTGCTCTTTTTTCTTCCGGCTAGAAAATGTAATGGATTCCCCTCGGACTACGCATAACACGGTTTGGAAAACCGAGTGTTTGCTTACATCGTCTGTCTCATTAACTGCAATGGTCTCTTGTATGCATTGTTTAATGCGACCGACGTAATCCTCGTCGAGAAGTAGCGAACTGTTTAATTTCCAATAAGACTTTCCATGTGTAGATTTCCCAATCTGTACATCCAAAGTTATCATTTCATGGTCCGCCAAATAGCCATCCACAATGTCCGTGGTTGGCTTCGTCTGCTGGGACAGACAGCTCTCACTAACTAGGAAAAATATATTCGCGATTTACTCATAGGGTTACAGCGGTGATATGTGAACTTTCTCTTTCCGGGATTATTTATGCGCCAAATGTCCACCAAATCTCTGTGATCCATGAACTGAGTAATCGTTTTTTTACATCTGTGATTATTTGCAACTCTTCGTGCTCTGGTTAACCTGTCGATTTTTACGTCAAGCACAGTGTTCCAATCTCCACCCAGGATCATTGAATCACAATCATAACACTGTATGTTTTCGAAGAACTCGTCACAAATTCCGGGATTGTCGTTGTTTGGCCCGTATATGTTCGCGAGAACGATCACTGTCTTATTGATCTCTACTTGCATGACGATATACCTTCCACTCGTACAATAGTTTATGCCTAGTGATTCTATCTTGCTGTTTGGGTTGAAAAAATGGCTACGCCTCTACTCCTGTTGTCCCCGTGTGCGAAATAGCATTTGCCGCCCCACTCGTTCCTGATAATGTTTTCCAATTGCAAGTCACTATGCGTCTCCTGCAATAATATCACCTCAACGTTCATATTCTTCAGCCACGTGAGTTAACAATTTTCTCCGCTTCGGCATTGCGCAACTTGTTGTTCTGAGCCCGTTTACATTCAAAGAAACTTTTTTCGTAGTCATTTACTGTCGCAGGTGTTACCCCCGTAATGTCCCCGTCTGTCTCGCTCTGATCCCCACCAGATATTCCAATACCTCCCCCAGGCGGCAGCACCGTCACATCCTACTCTATCGCTAACATGGACTAACAGTAAAATCGCTTGGGATAGTGCTCTCAACAACTGTCCTGCTTTCTTGTGCATCCAAGAAAATTCGAGTGACGCACAGTACAGAAATGACAACATTTTCGGCGGTGTTGTCACGCCGACGCCCCCACGGGCCCCTGGGCAGCGGTTCACCGAAACGGTCAAAGCGTAGCAGCGCAAATACAAAATGGAGCGAAACTAAAGGACACTCGCTTCGTCTTTATAGAATAAGAAGAATTAACGACGCACAAGGCTGAGGTATGACGCGTACAATACATGATCACTGCTCGCACGCCTATCCATTCCCGCCGTGACAGGTAGGGCGCATTGCACCCCGCCCCGGGCGGCCGGTCCGGCCCGCCCTCCCCCGCACTCCAGAGTCCAGCCCCGCATGTGACGTCACGATAAGCCGGGTCCCGGTCCCAGCGCGGGCGGCGCCCCGACGAGTCCGCTCAAAACATCCCTCCGACCCACACAGTCCACCACATACGCCAACGCGGCCCAGGCCGCGACCCCGCCCTCCCCCAGCCGCGGGGCCGGCCACCGGTCACCAATCACCGGGCACCGCCAACCGGCCGCCCGCTCTGACCTCGGCACGGCGCGGCGGCCGCGGCTAGAGGTGCCAGATTACCAACACAAAGCTTCATGCACCGTCACGTTCAGTGCCTATCAGTATCACTCATCTGAGGCGGTGCGAGAATGCGAGCTAGCCGAAAGGGCTCTATGTAATGAATTTCTCGAGCGCCTCCTGCACGGAATCAATCCGCACGTTTTCTCCCGACTTCTTAAGCTTATAGTATACGTGGCCTTGTCGTGAGAATGCTGTATACGACTTCCCGGCTTTTTTGGCTTCGCCAAGAGTCCGGAGCACATCAGCGCGCTTGCGCGACAGACACTCGCTGATGTAGAATCTGCTCCCTCTCAGGTCTAACCTGTTCTGGTAGACCGTGTCTCGGATGGAGCCGGCCCCAGACTGCACGAACCTGCAGATGATGCGCGGGTCACCTCGTCCCGGCAGCCGGTGAGCTCTGTCGATGTCGTGCCGCGACACCGACAGGCCGGAGAAATGGCGGCGCAGCAGGTCCACCGCCAGCTGCTCCACGCTCTCTCCGGCCCCGGGCTGCTGACTGGCCGGCGGTTTCTTGGGGACCGCGGCACCCGACAGGATCAGCGACGGCAGCCGGGAGACCCGCTCATTTTCCTCCACCTGAGTCTGGAGCTCCCTGAGCTCCCGCTGGGTGTCCCGCACTGTCGCCGCCATCCCCGCCAGCTCTGTCTCCTTCTCCTCCAGCCGGTCCTCCACCTTCCGCAGCCGCTGTCCCACCGCCGTGAACTGCTGCTTCATTGTGTCCTTGAATTCGTCCAAATCGGCCTGAATCTGTACGCGCAGTCTAGCGAGCGCCGTGTCGAGCATCGCCTCGAACTTGTTCCATTCACTGCCAGTGTCTCGTGTCTTGGAGACACGCTGGCCCGGCGACTCGGACTCTCCTCTGCCCCGCTTGTTGGCCGCGGAGCTGTTGTCCATCTCGCGGACCATATCCGTCACTGATTGCTGTCGGCGCATTGTCTCGGCCCTGCTGTTTGGCGGTCCTGGGCGTGCCACTGCCGGCGAGTCCGCGCATACTGCCGTCTCAGAAGTGACTTCCCTCTCCATACTCCTCGGGTTCTGAAAACACTAAATGCACTGTCCTGTCCCTCTCACTGTTGCACTGTACCGTCGCAATGCTGGGCAGAAACGCTGCAGAGCCACCGTCACAGGTTTTCCGCCCGCCGCCCGGGGCCCGCGGCAGCGTCAGCCAACGGCGGTCGCCTGACCTGACCGGGTCACCCCACCGCTACACCGGCTCGCGGAGCGCAACACACGCGACCGCTCCCGGCCGGGTCTCGAGCCGAACTCCCTGTGCATATGCTCCTGAACAACAAACACTCGAAAACTGCAGAAGTTACAAGCATCGATACTGCGGGACGCCAGTTGCGACTGACATGACCTTGAGAAACAGGTCATAGGTCACGGGTCATGTGGGTTAGAAATTCTAAATTTTCCGAGTGTGTGGGCAATTTTTGCCAAAGTAGGGCACTGAAAGTTGCATCGAAATCGGTTGGAAACTACGCGAGTTATTTCAGAAAACCGAGGGAGGGGGTGGCATCCACCCCCTACCCGGGCGAGGGTTAAGGTATTGTCTGCCTAGCTAGGTATGTACAATGTACATTCGTTAATTTATCAGCTGTTATTGATGTCATTATGACATTTTATCCTTGTGTTTTCAACAGTATATCTAACTTCTTGCCTCATTATATAATGCAAGCTAATGTTTGTCACTGTATTCACTTTAGTTGTTTACCCAGTAGTTACATTTTGTTTAACTTGCAACAATTAATTCGATGCTCCGAGGTGTGGCCACAGGAAACATAGTGACCTTTGCCACCCACGTAGTCAGCTAGGCCCAGTAAAATAATACGTAATATAGCGCTTCTCCGGACAGGTACATTGCAAATAAAAGTACTTTGAAATAATTTTGCTATTCAAATCATTGCCTACCTGAACCCCGTATTTAGTATATTTTATACTATGTATAATATATGTATAGTATGTATAATATGTAATTGTAAAATATGTAATTGTATGTATATGTATAATACCTATATATAATAAATATGTATAATATTGTCTATATTGCGGGGTATGATACTGTATAATATAGGGTATAATACTCTATATTATATCTCATGTTTCGTATATATTAGTATATATGTTTCTGCTTTGAATATCATCATTGCTCATATATGTTTTACTGGGTCTTGTCATTTAATGTTCCTGATGTTGATCGATGTTCCATTATATTGAATACATAACCGGTGGAATCCGGCAAACAACAACAACAACAACAACAACAACAACTTCTATGAACAATCAACAAGCATTTGAAAAAAGTGCATTGGAATCGGAAGTTTAACGTGGCCCCGGGCGGCAAACTATTTAGTGTTCACGATTTTTCATTAAATATATATATATATATATATATATATATATATATATATATATATATATATATATATATATATATATATATATATATATATATATATATATATATATATATATATATATATATATATATATATATATATATATATATATATATATATATATATATATATATATATATATATGTGTGTGTTTTCCCCATCAATTTTCAAGAAACATGTATTTAACATATTACAATGCACACATGAAACATTTATCTAAACCGTTTATCCATAATCAATCAATAAACGTTTCAGAAAACCGTGATGCATTCCACGGATTAACTCGGCCAAGGACGGCGACGTATTTAGTGCATGCAATTTGTTTAATTGACCAAACAGGGACGTTGTCACGCTTCTTGGAGCACTTACTTCATTTCTGGCCCTATGACCTGTTTACAAATAATATTGAAACCAGAGATAGTGATGGATTATACTGTTCGTCACCATATGTTAAAACATTTTTTTAAATTTATTTCTCATAACTTAATTTTTGAAAAAAAGAAAATGTTGTTATTTCACTTTTAAATTGAGGTACGATCAATTTGAAACCATACATGTGTCACAGACAAATGCAGATATATAAATCAAAAGGTAAATATTTCACTTTAATACATGTTATGGTTTTGATGTAGTTTGTCCCAGGGAAGCGCCATATACTTTGTACATCTCCATTCAGCTGAATGTTCCTAAAATATGTATACTAGGGTATAACCACGGTCAAACTATTGAAGGTGTTACTCATTATTGGGACACAGTCAATGCGCACGTGTGATCCCGTACTGTTTTATATTTCAAACCTGTTTTATCTTTACCCGAGCGCGCCCGCTCGGTCATCGCCCAAAAAGGCGTTTTACTGGTATAATATTTTGGCCTAAATCCGAGGAGATATCATTTCGTGCTATTTTTTTGTGTGGGGGGGGGGAGAACTTGTCCCCATGGGCACCCTGGGTTTCTTTGCCCGCTCCATCCGAAAATACCTTCCGCCTGCCACTGACCAGGAACATAGTTTTCCCAAAAGTCATTGAATAACATGTAACACATGCATGTGTGTATGTAACATGTATGTAACATAACATGTATGTAACTTGCGAGTATGTCAACAAATATTAAACATAGCATATGCAAGAGTTCCTTTGTGTATTCTCGTGCTCAAACAGCAGTTTGTAAACAGACTAAACTAATCGTTTGAGGCTAGCAAAACTTCATTAGAAAAAGCTAAAAAGTCTCAATTCCTAGGAAATTATTTTCCTAGGAATGGAGGTTTTTTATGTTATGTAAACAGGCCTATAGACCTGTATAAACAGGCCGTTCGGATGTCATCCGATTGCTTAAAGGGTCGCCTTGAAAGTGTATTGAAATTTGGCTATACGGGGCATTTCGAGCTGAAGAGAAAAAAAAACGAATATGGCATTTGTTTTGGCGATAGATCCGTCGGAAAATTGGCATGTTTCTCTTTTCTCCTTCATGGCCATAAACAAACTTCATGACAATTATGACTCCATGCATATGGTAGTTTGGATATGGAAACTATTGCACACAATAACGACGGACTGCAGGCATATATACGCAGGCTGCTTGTAACGTAAACAACCTTTGTGAGGACCCGAAACAAGTTTCGGGCGCCCGAAACTTTTTCTTCTAAAAGGGGCCCACTAGTCCTGTGTCGAAATTACTTAGCGTAGCGAGGTAATTATTTCACCACAACCTGTTTTTCGATCTGCTCTACAAATCTGTTATCTCAGTTCAAAATCCCATGTTAAAGGTGAACTATTCCCTTTAATAACTCCACGTACCTTGCAGTCAAAACCGCGAAATTTGGCATGTTAGTGGGGATGTAGAGTCGCACTATCGTAGGGAAATTTTGCGTCGGTCCATGATCACAATCGACTGCAATTCTAATTATTCTTAATATGCTGTGAATATCAGAACTTATATGCGCCACCCGGCGCCACTGGACTGGCTTGTTGCTTTCGGGACACACTGGCTCGTTGGTCATGGGGGTGAAGGTCAGGGGTTTGATATATATTTAGGAGGTCGGTGGTGTTATACAAGCAACGTCACTGGCGTGTTTGTTTCCTAGCTTCATCATAAGCTCAGTGCATCTCACTGTTCTGCATGCTGACCGACCCAGGGTGCCCGTAACTGTACCAGGAGGACGGATCGCCCCGGAACCGGTGACTACCGCTGGCTCGTTGTGCGAGGTAGTCGTTTGTAGACGGCTGGCCGAAACGGATGCGGATGAAGTAGCTCATGTACTTGGAGTAGTGGATGAAGCACCTAGTTATTCGAAACTACCTCGATTTTCAAATTTTGAACGCATTTGGGCAGAACTTGAACGAAATGGCTTGCATATTTTATATTGTATATATTTAGTCCGAAGGTTTTGAATGGATATATTTCCTAGGTCAGGACCCGGCATAAACAGTTTGATTACCGAGCGGAGCGAGGTCTTCCATCAACTAGGGAGGACAATATACGTATGAGCGGCCCGGCCGTAGCCATGGTTTTCAGAAGCTTATTTCTTTGCAGCTATTCGGTCGAAGTGACTGAAAACTTTCACACAAAAACGTTCATGTCGTAAAACTATCTGCCGGTATTTCCTTTCAGCAAGCATAAAAGGTGCCTAAAAAAACGAATAGGGCACATTAACGCCATAATATGACCGTTTGTCTGCTACCGAAATTCCATTTAACCCTCGCCCCGGTAGGGGGTAGATGCCACCCCCTTGGTTTGTCGGAATAACTCGCGTAGTTTCAACCGATTTCGATGCAACCTTCAGTACCCTACTTTTCAAAAATTACCAACATACTCTGAAAATTTGGAATTTCTAACGCACATGACCCATGACTTATGATCTGTTTCTCAAGGTCATGTCAGTCGCAACTGGCGTCCCGCAGTATCGATGCTTATAACTTCTGCAGTTTTCGAGTGTTTGTTGTTCAGGAGCATATGAAAAGGTGTTTCCAGGTGAAAGTTATGGTTTCCACTGATATTGTGACCTCGATTGACCTTTTCAGAGGTCAACTGAGGTCATTGACCTCCAATGACCTCAGATGACTTTTTGGGATTCTGGCGGTTTCTAGGACATTTTGTAACGCTGATTTCCAATTTGGGATCCATTTTACATAAGTATATGTTCCACTGGGGTCATGCGCTTCCACAGGTCACCCAGGTCACTGACCTCAGATGACCTGACATGATTTTTTTGGAATTTTGCAGTTTTTAGGACATTTTGTGACGCTGATTACGAATATGGCACCCATTAAGCATTATGATATGCTCATTCACGATTCTAGCTTGATCAAATTCAATCTATACGCATTTTCAAGTTTGATGACATTTGGGTCATTGACATGACCTCAGAGGTCACCTAATGACTCAACACCTTAACATCGGGTATCAGCGGCTTCCTCTTGTCACAAGCAACACAATTGTCTTCGAATCGAAGGTCTAGCTTAATTAGGGGCGACATGCTAAGGGGTGGGGGGTCGTACCTCCCAACCCGAACACGTAGTGATTTTGCCCTACCCGGGCGAGGGTTAAATTCCTATCCACTTCCCTCAAGAAAAGTAAAAATATCGTCCTGATCCCTTCTATTCCTCCGTTGCACTGATACTTTTTCCAAATGCTTTTATGATATTGAAACCTTCAATATTTCCGAACAAAGTATGGATTTATGTCTCCAAAACTGGGGGGGGGGACAATCCGTCAGCCGGACAACTGGGAAGGGGGGGGGGGGGGGCGGTGTCCCCCCCCCTCCCCTA
Organism: Chirona hameri; assembly: GCA_036785665.1. Taxonomy (NCBI): domain Eukaryota; kingdom Metazoa; phylum Arthropoda; class Thecostraca; order Balanomorpha; family Balanidae; genus Chirona; species Chirona hameri. The sequence continues at coordinate 29,224 of JAXIVJ010013820.1, forward strand.
CCGCGACGCCCTTGGTAAATTGGAAAGAAGTCTTGTTACAGCTTGTTTCACCTTGTTACAGGCCAAGTTGATAGTTATTTGATAAGTAATGAGGGGTTTTGATAGCAGCATGTTTACATAAAGCCATAGCTCCGCTGTGGCTTAATCCTCGCCAGTGCACGGTCCGATACCTACGTGACCGTGCCGGGGGGTGGGGGAGGGGTACGACCCCTGGCATTTCACCCCTAATTGAACTAGAGCCTCGATTCAAAGACGAACGTGTTGCTTGTAATACGAGGAAACCGTTGGCATCCGATTGTAAGGTCCTATGTCATTATGTGACCTCTGGGGTAATGTCAATGACCCTTGATGTCATCCAAGTCGTACATGTGTAGAAATTGAATTATAATCGAGCTAGAATCGTGAATGAGCATATAATTAGGCAAAATGGGTGTCAAATTTCAAATCAGCGTCCCAAAATGTCCCAGAAACTACCAGAGTTCATAATGGTCATCTCAGGCCATCGGAGGTCAGTGGCCTCGGTTGACCTGTGAAAGTGCATGACCCCAGTGGAACATATAATTATTTAAAATGAATGCCAAATTTGAAATCAGCATCACAAAATGTCCTAAACTCTGTCAGAGGCGAATAAAGTCATCTCTGGTCATCGGAGGTCACGATCTCAGTGGAAACCATAAATGTCACCTGTTAACACCTGTACAGTGGCGGTTCTAGGGTTGGGAAAAATGGTCAATTGTCCCCCCTCCCCCGGAAAAAAGGAGAACAATCAGTAGGCAAACGTATGTTGTTTACCCCCGCCCCTAACAAAAACAAAAAATACCGAAAAATCCCGACTTGAAAATCCCGAAACATTTTGAATCTGAGTAAAATGGTTATTTCTATTTAAAGAACCAAATCATTTTCAGACAATATATACTGAAATGTTTCATGTTTAGCAGCTCTATTGTTGGAGTTAATCATTTTATTGTGATCCATCAGTGCGTACATTTCAACCAAGATACGACAATTTCGAGGCTAGGGGTGTAGTTCCCTATTCAGTTGAGGGGGCTTCAGCCCCCCCCCCCCACCGTTGGTTTCAGACCTCCAACTTGGACGAGAAAGTTGGTCAAATCCGGGGGAAAATCTGTATTTTTGTGGATTTTGTTTGGTACTTTAACCCGGCATTGACTGGGGTCTCAGCAGAACGTCATTGACTGGAGGTGGGGGAGGGGGCGTTAAACGCCCCCCTCCTGGTTATCTTTCGAACCAATTATTGCAGCGAGACCACAACTCGGCGATCGAAAGCTCTCAATGAAACGAATTTATAGCACGCTCCAAAATGTCAAAGTGAGGTAACATTTCAGGTCACGGTCAGGTCAAAAGTCAAAATCGGAGTATTTGAGTTTATGGGCCATGCTTTCCATCCAAAGCCTTCGATTGCGACCAGTTTCACCCAAAGTGCTGCTAAAGGTATGACACATATTCCACATGAGCTAAAGTGAGATTGTTGGCCAAGGTCAAGTTATTTTATTATTTTTATTGAGTTATTTTACACGTATACTTTGATAGTGATAGTCATTTTATCACCTGCCATCATTTACATGAAGTAAATGTCAATTTCAGGTCAAGGTCTGGTCACCGAAGCGCAACATTTTAAATTGTTAAATCTAAACAAAAAGGCATGTTGCTAGACCAGTTTTGTCTCAGAAATACAGTGGATGCATTTATTTGTCTGTATCTAGTCACTAAAAGCCAAAAACGCAATTTTAAAATATGACGTCATGAGTTACCCATACTTTAGATGTCATAAGTCAGTCAAAAATTGAGATATTATTTTGAAATTTGGTATGGTAGTTGCCTATGTATGGTTCTCTGACATATCGTCCAGTTTGTTGAATATTTTAGAAAATGTTTATTTTGTGATAATATCCCCATAAAAAAACGTTTTTTGAGTTTTCGCGGGTCCAAAAAAAAAATTCTCAAAAATCCGAGATCACCAATTTGTAGTCGTTGCAATTTGCTATCTTTTGGCGTTTTTAGATTGGATTTTGCTTTAACCCTATTTGTAACAGGCTCCTGGCTACCCCTATTTGTAACCGGGGGGGGGGGGCGGATTCCGCCCCCCCAGAGATCTCGAGATATACCCGTCCGATTTTCAAAAATGAAACGGTGTTTGGTTCCCCTCAACACGATCTACATTTCTAAATAATAATAAAAATATAAATTTTTGATAGGGGGGCAACAGGGGGGCAAAAACCACAAATTTTAGTGGTATTTTTGATCCAACATAGCTTTTATGTTTATCGACCGATTTTAACACAATTAATACGAATCGATAGAGATTGAATTGGAAATGGATATATGACAGTGACGTTTGCAAATTCAAAAATCATAGGCGTGTGCAGGTCACTCAATATGGGGGTGAAATAAATGCGTAATAAAACCATTTTTTATGTGTTTTTTTAAGAAATGGAATGGTATGTGATTGTGACATTAGGCAAAACAGTTAAAAATCATATTTTTTTGCCATAGGCGGTACCAGGTTAGTGAAAAAGGGGGGTAAAATTGGGAAAAAATATTAACCGCAGACAAGTTGCTACCCAGCACTATAAATATGTTACTGATCGTAGATAGTTCCTTTTTGCATGTTGTACTTCATAATAGGCGTATCCAGGATCCAAACTGGGGCGGCTCAATGCCTTTTGATAAGTATATTATCCGCTATTATGATACTAACTAGTCAACAGTGACTATTTCACTTACAACTTCAATTAACATTGCTTACCCCCCTTTTACCCTACCTGGACTCGCCTATTATCTTATAATCGTTCGTAGAGTAGCCTGTGGTGCGTGTTTCATCCGAAAGCTACAGTATGTTATGCCATTGTACGCCCATGCCTCTTAGTTTCCTTGCAATAATATGACCCCCTTCCTTCCATTCCTGAGCGCGCCTCTGCCAAATAATGACTTTATTCCCTTTCCTGGCCTCATATGTGCATATATAATTATAAGCTAACCGTCTATTGCGCCGTTATCGCTGGCATATCGTCATCACCAAGCCAGTCACCCCCCTTTCATGTGCCTGAACACGCCCCTGAAACTCTATATGTAATAAATTATGCAAATAATGGAAGCAGAAGCTATCTTTTACATCTTGATAACTATAAATGCCCCTTACATTGCTCTATTTGCTTCCCGCCAAGCATTGAATACTTCCTGGAACCCCCCCCCCCCCCCTTGTCAAGCCCCTGAAACCGCCTCTGCCATGACATTTTAATGATATTTCATTAACATCAACTAATTTGCACTTGTTTCAATCACCGTGAACCAATGTAACTCCTTCATACTTGAGGCAGTTACGAAGAAACCGTGAAGATCGCATTTCCGTATTATCGCCAAATATCGCCTCCGAACCCACCCAAAACTGTACCCTGGAACCGCCTCTGTTCAGGTTAAGAACTCAAAATTTTGACTCCAAATGCGGTATTCAATTCTATGAAAAGTCCCAAAATTTCATGGGCCTGCTCCCAGCCGTTCTGGAGATATCTGCGAAAAACATGAGGGGGGCGGAATCCGTCCCCCCTTTTACAAATAGGGTTAAATGTGGAATTTCTACGGCCTGGCAAAGCTTAGCTGATTTTGGTGTAAAACACGTGTGTAGTGACGTCACTAAATTCGCTATAACTCGAGAGAAAAGAAAAAGTTCACGCCAGCCGTGTCGATTTTGGAAAACGATTGGGGGGCCGAACAGGAATGGATTGAAGGGGTCTATTTGCGCCATACTTTACCAAAACGACTGAAATTTGCCGAAAATTAGCACATTTCCTGATTTTATAGGAAGATCTAAGCAGTTATACAAGGAAGAGTTTGTTTTAAAGCAGTTCTTAACCCACGCCCTGCCGGTGCTCGGTTGGCGCCACGTTAGTCGTGCCAGTGAAGGCTTCTGAACGCTCCCCTCGAACTCGGCGGATTAGGCATGATCCAAAAATGCCGTTAGATAGCTCGTCTAAATTCACGTAGAAAGTATTTCGATTATGTTTTGTTCAGCTCAATATTGAGATCACCACCAGGCACCAAAGGACAATTGTTGTATTTAACCCGCGCCGTGCCGGTTAGGCCCCGTCAAATTTCATGAAGTATTTATCAGACCCACTCCCCTGGTATTTTCCCATTGTTTTGTGACCCAATACGAAGCATGTAAAATGTCAGCCCCCTAGCTTGATTTTTTCGTCTGCCCCAAAGGCTCCCAAGTTTTCCCCATACGGTAAAATGGAGAATGAACGGAATTAATTATGTTTGAAATGCAACGTTTGATCAATGGTTACCTATCGTGTACAAATCTGGGTCCTTCTACCACTGACGAAAGAAGTCGGCAAAGTTCAACAAATGACAAGCTTATATTTGCATATTTACAACCCAGCAAAACTCGCCATGGTATTTGTGATACTTCGTGTTCACACTGTCGTGACGTCTCCGTTCGGGACATTCGGGCGCGGGTAATTCGGGCAGCAGCTGTTGGGGCCGTTGCAGTTCCCGTGCGTGCGCATGGAGATGGTTAGGCGCTTTTTTCGGCTATCGGGTTCGGTACTATGAACAGAATTCCTGTGAATGTCAAGGGAGCCAAGAGTGTGCCCGACTGTAGGAGGGAGGCGGAGATAGGATAGATAGGGAGGCTGAGGGAACGAGACAGGACTTGAGTGGCGAAAGTGCTTGCTTTAATAAGCCACGCATACGCATACAATACACAATACACGCATAAAATACAAAGTAAATGTGAATAAAGCAGCTTCATTCACATTTGATTTGTATTTTATGTAATGTTGCATGAAATTCTACCTTGTGCTGCTTTTATACCTCGGTCTCGCTGTCCTCGTACCCGCCCGTCGCTCGCGACACACTGGTCTCTTCCGTGATTGGTCCTACATTGGTCCTACATTGGTCTCCAGACGCTGACTGCTTTTATCATTTACACTTCCGTGCCCATGCCGTCGCCTATGCCGAAACTGAGGGTCTTTCATTGAATGATTACCGGAATGACATTTTTTAAAGCGTATTTGGTGTATCGGGCTCCTCATTGTATTTCGATTTTAACCCGCGAGGCACTTGGGGGGGTTTAGGCCCCCTTTAGGAATATTAAGAATATCTCAACAACTAATGCAGATATCGACGCCAAACTTTTAGTACCTTTCCGGGCATCATTTTTGCACCTTTTTTGCAATCATTTTTTTTTTTCGTCAGACATTTTTCGAGATATAGTGAATTTAGTGACGTCACTAAACACGATTTTGACCCCAAAAAAATCAGCTAAACTTTGCCAGGCTGTACAAATGCCAAATTTGAAGAAAAATGCGATGAAAAACATTGAAAGGTAGAATATCACAAGGGCTACAAACCAACTATCTCGAAATTTGGAAAATATTGGTTTTTGACCCCAAAAATTTCAAAAAAAGTTCAAAAAAAACAAAATGCCCACAAAATCACATTTTTCAAAGATATTAAAAAGAACGGAATATATTTCATATAACGAAATATGGGCAACTACCATACCACATTTCAAAATTATATCATCTCGTTTGACTGCATGGCATATAAAGTATGGGTAAATCATGACGTCATATTGTTAAATTTCGTTTTTTGGCCTTTATTGACCAGATACAGACAAATAAATGCCAGCACCGTATTTGTTAGATACAACTGATATAGAAACATGCTTTTTTCATTTCGATTTATCAATTTCAAATTTTGACCTTCAGTAACCTGAACTTGACCTGAACTTGACACTAACTTCACGTAAATGAAGTCAGGTGGTAAAACGACTATCACTATCGAATTATACGCGTAAAACCATCCATAAAACATGTGCTGCATGACTTTCGTAGATATTTTGTGTGTAGTGACCTTTTGTGACCTGACGTCAGGCACGTAGCCAGGATTTCTTCCATGGGGGGGGGGGGGGGGTGGCGCCTCGAAAGGGCCCCTTCCCGAGCGTTGAAAGGGCCCCTTCCCAAGCGTTGAAAGGCCCCCCCCACAAAAAAACATGAAAAGGCACGTTACAAAGGCTGTAAAATGCAGAATGGCAGGTATGGCATGGGCCATACCAACGTTTATGAGCTGGAGTTAGCAAACTGCCACATAAACTTTGGAACCAGCGACACGAATTTGAAATCAGCTATACGAACTTGGAATATTTTTTTAAGCTCAAGACCTGGAACTCTTAAACAAATTGCGCCGCGGAGCGGCGCGAAAATTTTGAGTATTATGCCCTGGGTTGCTTTCTCATCAATGCGTCACATTGCGTATGGTGCGGACCTCTAAAATTACTATATTGTGCGTTTCAAAGTGCGGGGAAAAGGTGCTAAAATGAACTATGTTTGCCCAATAATATAGAAAAGTAGCAACATAACACATAAATGCGCCGAGAAACTGACCGATTTTTTCCTAACCCGCATATAATTGAATTTGTAGTTAAATTGCGCCGCGGAGTGGCGCGAAAATTTTGAGTTTGATTCCCTGTACAACTGTATTCTTAATGTTGAAAGGCCCAAGGTCCCTTCAGATCGTCTAGGGGCCCCTCTGACCTTTTCTACGCCTTTCCGACCTGTTCAGGGACTCATCTGGGATCCGCAAAGCGAAAACTCATGATGTGGAGTGGGTGATACATATATATATATATATATATATATATATATATATATATATATATATATATATATATATATATATATATATATATATATATATATATATATATATATATATATATATATATATATATATATATATATATATATATATATATATATATATATATATATATATATATATATATATTATATATATATATATATATATATATATATATATATATATATATATATATATATATATATATATATATATATATATATATATATATATATATATATATATATATATATATAT
>JAXIVJ010013821.1:0-36144 GCA_036785665.1 Chirona hameri
CTTGTGACGATTCAATACACTTTTTCACGTAACCCAGCCAAATTCCTACGGCGTACAGGGTGAAGATTTAATTGCACGCGACACCGGCCACGCATCCGCGGCTCGGATCGCATCCCGTTTTTTTTTGGGGGGGAGGGGAGTTCTCGCCCACCCCGTAGTCCAGCCTATAGCTATATGCCGCCGCGGGTGGGGAGGAGAACCACTCCCCTCCGGGGCGGGGAACCGAATGACTTGCGCCAGTAGCCAGACTCGAACCCGGAACCCTTGGATTCCGAGTCAGACGCTCTACCAACTGAGCCACCCGGCCCCCCGCATCCCGTTTCTCCGCGCGGAGGCGCCCCGAGCCAAATAGCGCAGGCACATCACTGCGCATGCGTAGATCGCATTGTCCCAAGTCATAATTAGCCGCACCCGATGAACACGAGCATTTGCTTGCGCTGCTTTAAAGGGATCATACGGGGTTTTCCTAGAATATAGTAAAACGTACTTATAAAGGTGGTAGAAGTCCCACGGTAGCCACATTTTTTTCTTCTGAAAATGGCCTCTGCACGTAAGGACATTCCAATGTGCGCGGTGATGCCACCGCGTACTTTCTGCAGGACCGGCTTAGGCAGAGCCAGTCATCTCTTTTATGCTAATAAAAACACCTCACTTATGACATATTTCCGGTAAAATAAGCAATATTTGAAAGAAAATAAGCTTGTGTTGTTCCAATGACAGCAGCAGTTACCTAGTTTTTACATAAAATTGTATATTTTTTCATGAATTTTCATGTAAAAAAAAATAATACGCCACCACCAAATTCTCAACGCTAAAGGCCAGAGATAAGAAACCACAAAAAACCTGAACGAACAGTGTGCAGTAATAAAAAGTCCTGCAGGTTTTAAATTGCATAATAATTTTGTGATCCAGTGTATGACTTGCAGATAATTCAAAACTCTAGAATTAATCTTAAAGGAAATAGTTCACCTTCAACATGGGATTTTGAACTGAAATTGCAGTTTGGTAGCCCGTGTTGAGAAATCCTTATCTGCAACTTTTCTTGGCTGAAGAGACTCTCCAGCCGAAGATATTTGACTTTTTGGCGAAGGAATGCGGCGCATATATGATATACCGTACCGTCTGAGAGTGCCAGCACTACCAGGGCGCATGCGCAGACCAATAACGCACACCATAAAATTAATAATTTACGACCTTCTGTCCTGAATTGGCCCGATGTAGGACCATTTTTGAAAAGAAAAAAAGAAACTATTAAAAATATAATAAAATCGTGTTCTGAAAAATTTCCGAAGGTGAACTATTTCCTTTAAAGGAAATAGTTCACCTTCGGAACATTTTTCAGAACACGATTTTATCATATTTTGTAATACAGTTTCTTTTTTTCTTTTCAAAAATGGTCCTACATAACGCCAATTCAGGACAGAAGGTCGTAAATTATTAATGTTATGGTGTGCATTTTTGGTCTGCGCATGCTCCATGGCAGTGCTGGCACTTTCAGACGGTACGGTACATCATATATGCGCCGCATTCCTTCGCCAAAAAGTCAAATATCTTCGGCTGGAGAGTCTTTTCAGCCAAGAAAAGTTGCAGATAAGGATTTCTCAACACGGGCTACAAAACTGCTATTTCAGTTCAAAACCCCATGTTGAAGGTGAACTATTTCCTTTAAGATAAAAGTGGTGGACAGTAGTGCCGATCAAGCCGATCAAGTTGTCTGATACAAGTCTCGAAAAACGTCCAAGTTTTAGCGCTGATAATTGCGGAAATAATTGACTAAATGAGCATTGAGGTCCCTGTTATATGTCTTAAACGTAAAGCTTATACAACTGCAAAAGAGTGTATTTCCTTTCAGGACGGAAACCCCTTTAATCCCTTTAAAGGAAATAGTTCACCTTCAACATGGGATTTTGAACTGAAATAGCAGTTTTGTAGCCCGTGTTGAGAAATCCTTATCTGCAACTTTTCTTGGCTGAAAAGACTCCAGCCGAAGATATTTGACTTCTTGGCGAAGGAATGCGGCGCATATATGATATACCGTACCGTCTGAGAGTGCCAGCACTGCATGGAGCATGTGCAGACCAATAACGCACACCATAACATTAATAATTTACGACCTTCTGTCCTGAATTGGCGCGATGTAGGACCATTTTTGAAAAGAAAAAAAGAACTGTATTAAAAAAAAATATAATAAAATCGTGTTCTGAAAAATTTCCGAAGGTGAACTATTTCCTTTAAGCGCAAATGGCGAGGCCTACCATTTCTGACCAGCGTCAAACTAGTTTCATATTAATATAAAACTGCAGTTTTATATTTACGTTTTCGTTGACGCCATAGATCACGCTGTAAATCACCATACAGATAGACCTCGACGCGCTGATAATGCAAATCATAATAGCTAAGAGGTACATCCAACCGTTTTGAGTTATACCAATTATAGTCTATAATATTTCGAGAAATTTGGGGTGATACCATAGATCACGCTCAAAATCACCATACGGATAGATCTCGACGCGCTGATTATGCAAATCATAATATCTAAGAGGTACATGAAACCGTTTTTGAGTTATACCCATTTCAAAATTTAGATAAAAAATAATATCAACTCCAGTTTCATATTTTAGTTTTTATTTACACCATGGATCACGTTGAAAACGCGTACACAAATACATTTTGACAAGCAATATTTGGCTGTATGGTGTCAATATTTTGTCTTAGTTTCGTTTTTGTTAACATGTTTAACTCAAAAACGGTTAAAGGAAATAGTTCACCTTCGGAAAATTTATCAGAACAGGATTTTATTATATTTAATACAGTTTCTTTTTTTCTTCTCAAAAATGGTCCTACATCGCGCCAATTCAGGACAGAAGGTTGTAAATTATTAAGTTTATGGTGTGCGTTATTGGTCTGCGCATGCTCCATGCAGTGCTGACACTTTCAGACGGTACGGTACATCATAATCCGCGCACTGCAGGGGCTTTGCGCCGAACACGAACTGCAGGGGGGTTGATTTCCGCCCCCCCCCTGAGATCTCGAAAACTACGCTACGTAGCGGGAAGCGGAAAAAGGCATTTGATGGCTTGATACATGTTCTATCGAAAGTATTTCAGTGTTCTTTAAGGTCAGGTCAAAATTGAGGTCACCAGAGGTCATCTAAGGTCAAATTTTCCCGTTTTTCCTGTTTTAGGACATCGCTCCAGAAATTCCCATATATCTCAGAAACGATGCTAGTTACAAACAAACTGAAAAAGCAAACGCCAGCCAGTGAAATTTACAATCGCTAAGGTGTCCTCATATTTGATCTCAGGTCAATATTTGAGGCTCCAGACCCAGAGGTCAAAATGAAAAAAAAATCCTTTTTTTTGCTAAATCGTTTTTTGCTATTCACTTTTTACTTAATAAAGATAATGGAAAACTGTTTACGCCATTATGTTTATCTTGTCAAGGCGCTTTGCATGATATGCATGGTGACCTTGTTAAGTCAACTTAACAATTTGACCTCAGGTCAAGGCCAAATGTTGACCCAAGTAGGGCATGTTGCATATGGGAAGACGTATCTCGACGAGACAAACACATTGATGTCTGTTTTACTTCTCTATCTGCATTATGTCAGGAGTTATTGACAAAAAAGTGATGGTGACCTCACATGACCTCAAATGACCCAATATGGGTCACTGAACAAAAATTACTCTTGGATCATCAAGAATATCCTATAATAACATGATCCAGAAGTAATTGGACTAATATCATGCATATCCTTGAAATAGGAAGCATTTGTAGATTTCCCCATTGACTTATTATGGGGAGGTTACGAAATTGACCTGACCTTAAGTCACCGATATCAAAATTCCGAGATAAACGAATTGTAAGTACTTATGCCCTCATGATATCCTGTAAGTTTCAAACTGATCGGTGAAAAACTCTGGCTTTGGCATAACCGCAAACATTTTTGGAGGTGGGGTCACTTGACCTGGTCTGGTGACCTGACCTGAGATGACCCGAGGATATTTTTTCTATCAAAGTGTGCGAAATTGATGCCCTAACAGGTGTGCCAAAACCCGGCGGCGCTGCGCGCCGCCGTTTTTTCGCTATCTTTGAAAAACCTGAGGGGGGGGGGCGGAAATCAACTTGATACTGTCGTGCGCGGGATATATGCGCCGCATTTCTTCGCCAAAAAGTCAAATATCTTCGGCTGGAGTCTTTTCAGACAAGAACAGTTGCAGATAGGGATTTCTCAACACGGGTTACAAAACTGCTATTTCCACCTTCGGAAATTTTTCAGAACACGATTTTATTATATTTTTTAATACAGTTTCTTTTTTTCTTTTCAAAAATGGTCCTACATCGCGCCAATTCAGGACACAAGGTTGTAAATTATTAATGTTATAGTGTGCGTTATTGGTCTGCGCATGCTCCATGCAGTGCTGGCACAGTTCAGACGGTACGGTATATCATATATGCGCCGCATTCCTTCGCCAAAAAGTCAAATATCTTCGGCTGGAGAGTCTTCTCAGCCAAGAAAAGTTCCAGATAAGGATTTCTGAACACGGGCTACACAACTGCTACGTCAGTTCAAAACCCCATGTTGAAGGTGAACTATTTCCTTTAACGGTTGATTTCCCAGAAACTTCGTGTATAGGTCAATCAGACCATGCTGATTCCAAACATCAAGTCCATTTTGCGATAGCTATTGACCTAGGTCAAATTTGAGGTCAAACGTAGGGGAACGCGCTGGAGCCTAAACTGTTACCGTCCGATTGTCTTCAAAATGGTCTCAAACGATTCCTTGGGTCAAAATCTAGCGTGAGCGAGATTTTCAGGTCCTTTTCAGGTCGTTTTACCTTTAAGGTCAAGGGACAGGGAGCAGCGTTAACGGTTGATTTCCCCCCCCCCCCCAACGTCGTGTATAGGTCAATCAGACCATGCTGATTCCAAAAATCAAGTCCATTTTGCGATAGCGATTGATCTAGGTCAAATTTGAGGTCAAACGAAGAGGAACGCGCTGGAGCCTAAAGTTACCGTCCGATATGCTTAAATATGGTCTCAAACGATTCCTTCGATCCAAATATAGCGTGAGCGAGACTTTCAGGTCCGGACCTTTAAGGTCAAATTTCAGGTCAAGGGACAGGGAGCAGCGTTAACAACAGATTTCCCCCAAACTTCATGTATAGGTCAATCAGACCATGCTGATTCCAAAAATTAAGTCCATTTTGCGATAGCGATTGACCTAGGTCAAATTTTAGGTCAAACGAAGGAGAACGCGCTGTAGCCTAAAGTTACCGTTTGATTTGCTTAAAAATGGTCTCAAACGATTCCTTGGGGCAAAATCTAGCGTGAGCAAGACTTACAGGTCCTGACCTTTAAGGTCAAATTTCAGGTGAAGGGACAGGGAGCAGCGTTAACGGTTGATTTCCCCAACCTTCGTGTGTGTTTATGTCAATCAGACCATGCTGATTCCAAAAATAAAGTCCATTTTGCAATAGCGATTGACCTATGTCAAATTTGAGGTAAAACGAAGGGGAACGCGCAGGAGCCTAAAGTTGCCGTCCGATTTGCTTCAAAATGGTCTCAAACGATTCATTGGGTCAAAATCTAGCGTGAGGGAGACTTTCAGGTCCTGACCTTTAAGGTCAAATTGCAGGTCAAGGGACAGGGAGCAGCGTTAACGGTTGATTTCCCCCAAACTTCGTGTATAGGTCAATCAGACCATGCTGCTTCCAAAAATCAAGTCCATTTTGCGATACGATCCAGCGCATTCCCCTTGTTTGACCTCAAATTTGACCTAGAAGGTCAATCGCTATCGCAAAACGGACTTGATTTTTGGAATCAGCATGGTCTGATTTACCTTTTTGCGTTCTTTATACACGGTCCAATTGCCACGACTCACACTACAACGCGGTTACTGTCAGCCAAGCCGCCCTCCGGCTCCAGCCCGCGGCCAAACAGCATTCAAAACATTATCCAGCGGCCACCGTACACCACGCACGACAGTCTCCGCGCGTTGGACCAGGATGCATCAGTACACAGTACCGGGTACATGTACACATCATATTATCCCAGCAGACGGACACACACCAGCGGCACCCGGCACCAGCATGAAAGAGATCGTCGCAGGTGGGCCGGTTAGCCGCATATACCGAGCCGCAAGCCACGCACGCAGAACCCGAACACTCGCCCGACTGGTCTGATTGACCTATACATGGAGTTTGGGGGAAATCAACTGTTAACGCTGCTCCCTGTCCCTTACCTGAAATGTGACCTTAAAGGTCAGTACCTGAAAGTCTCGCTCACGCCAGATTTTGACCCAAAGAATCGTTTGAGACCATTTTTAAGCAAATCGGACGGTAACTTTAGGCTCCAGCGCGTTTCCCTTCGTTTGACCTCAAATTTGACCTAGGTCAATTGCTATCGCCAAATGGACTTGATTTTTGGAATCAGCATTGTCTGATTGAGCTACACATGAAGTTTGGGAGAAATCAATCGTTAACGGTGCTCCCTGTCCTTTGACCTGAAATTTGACCTTAAAGGTCAGAACCTGAAATTCTCGCTCACGCTAGATTTTGACCAAAGGAACCGTTTGAGACCAATTTAGAGCAAATCGGACGGTAACTTTAGGATTAAGCGCGTTCCCCTTCGTTTGACCTCAATGTTGACCTAGAGCAATCGCTATCGCAAAATGGACTTGATTATTGGAATCAGCATAGTCTGATTGAGCTACACATGAAGTTTGGGGAAAATCAACCGTTAACGCTGCTCCCTGTCCTATGACCTGAAATTTGATCTTTAGGTCAGAACCTGAAATTCTCGCTCACGCTATATTTTGACCCAAGGAATCGTTTGAGACCAGATTGACCTACACACGAAGTTTGGGGGGAAATCAACTGTTAAAGGAAATAGTTCACCTTCGGAATTTTTTTCAGAACACGGTTTTATTATATTTTGTAATACAGTTTCTTTTTTTCTTTTCAAAAATGGTCCTACATCGCGCCAATTCAGGACAGAAGGTCGTAAATTATTAATGTTATGGTGTGCGTTATTGGTCTGCGCATGCTCAGACCAGTGCTGGCACTCTCAGACGGTACGGTATATCATATATGCGCCGCATTCCTAAGCCAAAAAAGTCAAATATCTTCGGCTGGAGAGTCTTTTCAGCCAAGAAAAGTTGCAGATAAGGATTTCTCAACACGGGCTACCAAACTGCTATTTCAGTTCAAAATCCCATGTTGAAGGTGAACTATTTCCTTTAACGCTGCTCCCTGAACCTTGACCTGAAATTTGATCAGGTCAGGACCTGAAAGTCTCGCTCATTTTGGCCCAAGGAATCGTTTGAGACCATTTTGAAGCAAATCGGACGGTAATTTGAGGCTCCAGCGCGTTCCCCTTCGTTTGACCTAGGTCAATCGCTATCGCAAAATGGACTTGATTTTTGTAATCAGCATGGTCTGATTGACCTACACACGAAATTTAGGGGAAATCAACCCGCCCCCACCAGTAACAGTTGGCAGCACTCGGGCGTTTGGGCGTTGAAAACCTACTACACCATAGGGTTCCCATGTTAAATCGATGACTTTCGGATGAGGCTTGCTCGTAACCTATGGTACATATTTTAAATCCCACTTCTGAAACAGATAGCTACAAGTCTTGGCTACAACTTTTTATTTATCATTTTTCGATATTCTGGCCGTAAAGGGGTTAAATGGGCTTGGGGATTAAAAAAATGTCGGAACGACCGCTGATCGCTACCAAATACTACTACAGTACTGAAATATACACTACTTCGACTACTACGTCGTAGTATAATTTAATATGATCGCTTCCAAATGCTACTACATGTACTGTAAATACACTACTTTGACTACTACCTCGTATATTTGCTGGCGTTTAATTCCATAAATAAAGATATAATATATGGAAATAGAAGTTAATGATAGAGACCAATACCTTTAATTTATAATAGACAAAACAATTACGATACAAATTATATCTTGTATAATTCATTTGGGCGTTACATTCCTTACTGTTCTATCCGTTGTTCTATTACCCTGAAATCAACAGTTAACGCTGCTCCAGCGCGGCAGCTTCGGCGCACTGAGGCGAAATGCCACGGTCCACGGTAAATAGAATACTGCCACCAAGGCCGTATACCCAGAGTACTTATATCAATGAGTAGGTTCAAGTTTGGCGACTGCCATCACTATGTCACGCCTGGTTCAAACTAGAATAAACTAACTATTACCATATCAACTAATTCTGGTATGCTTTTTGGAATAGTTCTCATTTTGTTCTAGAATTTCAACTATATAGTAGATATGGTAATCACATTGGAAAATATCTGAATAGAAAAATAAATATATTTAATACAATTTTGTGTCCATTGGAAAGAAAATAATATTTAAAGCTCATTGGTACATCAATTTTATTGGAAAAATACCTATAAACACCATGTTAACGATATATCACATTTAGTCAGCTGTAACAGAGTTTGCATTCAGGCCGGATATTATGAAGCACCAGGCCGCCGCCGGGCCGGCCAGCCAGCGCGGCGGCGGCGGCCGGCTGGCCCCGCGGCGGTACAGTCTCTGGCAAAGCGTCGCAGCAGTTCTCACCAACTTGCGGCCGGCGCGGCGGCGGCGGTGTACAGCCCCTGACAGCGGACCCCGCTCCGGCACGCCGTCTTGACGGAACATGCCTCCACTCGACCAAGAATTGTGAAAGATTGGAATGTCTCAGGTAAAATCGGAGGTCATTCCAGGAATCTTGAAGAAACGAGTTTCCCATTGAGCATAAATACTTGTATCCATCTCTCTTAGATAACAAATCAAAAGGGGTAACTACCAAGCCTCTTTGCATTGCCTGAACACTGGAGCGGGATTCGACTGCCATGGTGATGTCACGGCTACCAAACAACTTGCGCCACCCTCGAGCCTGACTGCCACGGTCTGAACTGAATGCTCGATGCATGTTATATCGCATTATATCTTTACAGACCTTGATATCGCCTTGGTGGCATCGGCAAGGTTTGCGGCTGTTTCGAATATTAAGAGCAAGAGCATAGATACTTATTGAGAGATCTAAATGCACAAATAGGTGGGGAGCAACTCGGCGCAGTGGTAAGATATAGAGGATTCTTCGTGTCTCCGAGTGGAAGATAAGGATATCTTTTCCAAGCGTGTCGAGCGACGAAAGAGTGAGGTTTTTCAAGAGCACGCGAAAAGATTTCCTATCTTCCACGTGGGAGACATGAATAATTATATATCTTTCTAGGTAGAGGTTGAGTCAGTCCAGTTCAGTACAGTACTTGATTTTTTATGGAACTCACATGACATCTCAGGGATGCAAAGATAACACATTATTTAACTTTATCGTTGAACGTGCATTAAAGGCTGAAACAGTCTTTGCGTAGCTGTGCGAAGTGGATGCGGGCACCTATTAAAATACATTGAACAGAGGTTGCAACAACTGCACGATGTACACAATGTGGGAAGAAAAATCAACTGATGAAATTTCCCCATGTATTTGAATAGGCACCTGCATCTACTTTGTGCAGCTGCATGAAGACTGTGTTTCAGTCTTTAACCTCTTTATCTGCATCTCAGGGGAGTGTAAAGATAAAAATATTCATGCACTGCGGACCCAATGAAAATCAACCTCTACTAGAATAGAAAGATACTCGCCTCTGTGCCAGGACCGGAGTTCGCTGTTAAAATCCATCTGCGGGCCTATGAAAAAGTCTGCCCGGCTCCCCATATCCCTCAGAACAGGGTGAGAGTTCCAGTTAACAGCTTATTCCCCCAAGAGGATATGGTGCTTGGTCCACAAACCAAAAAGTCAAATAGGTACCTTACCCAATTTTAACAAAATGTCTAGACAATGCAAAATCACTGTTAATTCTAAGGGAATAGGGGCTGTCCGTTGTAGGTATAGCAAGTTGTTTTTTGTCCGCCAAAACCCCCCAGGGCCCAGACGTTTCAGATATGTAGGTAGGGAGGTGCCTACACCACCTACACCTGTTGATGTCATTATTACGTCTTGTGCTCACATGTTGCAATCAGGGCTTTGCCAGTGCTGGTATGGTTTGTGGATCTCTGCCCAGATCTCTGTCCAGATCTCTGTCCAGATCTCTGTCCAAATCTCTGTCCAGATCTCTGTCCAGATCTCTGTCCAGATCTCTGTCCAGATCTCTGTCCAGATCTCTGTCCAGATCTCTGTCCAGATCTCTGTCCAGATCTCTGTCCAGATCTCTGTCCAGATCTCTGTCCAGATCTCTGTCCAGATCTCTGTCCAGATCTCTGTCCAGATCTCTGTCCAGATCTCTGTCCAGATCTCTGTCCAGATCTGTCCAGATCTCTGTCCAGATCTCTGTCCAGATCTCTGTCCAGATCTCTGTCCAGATCTCTGTCCAGATCTCTGTCCAGATCTCTGTCCAGATCTCTGTCCAGATCTCTGTCCAGATCTCTGTCCAGATCTCTGTCCAGATCTCTGTCCAGATCTCTGTCCAGATCTCTGTCCAGATCTCTGTCCAGATCTCTGTCCAGATCTCTGTCCAGATCTCTGTCCAGATCTCTGTCCAGATCTCTGTCCAGATCTCTGTCCAGATCTCTGTCCAGATCTCTGTCCAGATCTCTGTCCAGATCTCTGTCCAGATCTCTGTCCAGATCTCTGTCCAGATCTCTGTCCAGATCTCTGTCCAGATCTCTGTCCAGATCTCTGTCCAGATCTCTGTCCAGATCTCTGTCCAGATCTCTGTCCAGATCTCTGTCCAGATCTCTGTCCAGATCTCTGTCCAGATCTCTGTCCAGATCTCTGTCCAGATCTCTGTCCAGATCTCTGTCCAGATCTCTGTCCAGATCTCTGTCCAGATCTCTGTCCAGATCTCTGTCCAGATCTCTGTCCAGATCTCTGTCCAGATCTCTGTCCAGATCTCTGTCCAGATCTCTGTCCAGATCTCTGTCCAGATCTCTGTCCAGATCTCTGTCCAGATCTCTGCTCCAGATCTCTGCCCAGATCTCTGCCCAGATCTCTGCCCAGATCTCTGCCCAGATCTCTGCCCAGATCTCTGCCAGATCTCTGCCCAGATCTCTGCCCAGATATCTGCCCAGATCTCTGCCCAGATCTCTGCCCAGATCTCTGCCCAGATCTCTGCCCAGATCTCTGCCCAGATCTCTGCCCAGATCTCTGCCCAGATCTCTGCCCAGATCTCTGCCCAGATCTCTGCCCAGATCTCTGCCCAGATCTCTGCCCAGATCTCTGCCCAGATCTCTGCCCAGATCTCTGCCCAGATCTCTGCCCAGATCTCTGCCCAGATCTCTGCCCAGATCTCTGCCCAGATCTCTGCCCAGATCTCTGCCCAGATCTCTGCCCAGATCTCTGCCCAGATCTCTGCCCAGATCTCTGCCCAGATCTCTGCCCAGATCTCTGCCCAGATCTCTGCCCAGATCTCTGCCCAGATCTCTGCCCAGATCTCTGCCCAGATCTCTGCCCAGATCTCTGCCCAGATCTCTGCCCAGATCTCTGCCCAGATCTCTGCCCAGATCTCTGCTACTGGCTCCCTCAATGCTACAGATAGTAGGTAGAATTAGGATGATTTCTGGTGAGTTGCTGGTACTGTCAATTTAAAAACCTGTATTGCTCCATCCAGGTCAAACATGAAGTGTCACTATGAAGTGCTTGATGTTGAGCGAAATGGCAGTGATGAGGAACTCAAGAAAGCCTACAGGAAGTTGGCCCTGAAGTGGCATCCTGGTAAGATGTTTTGGGATTACCAGAGCAGGCATCATTCTTCTGTACCAGTATGCAAAACGTGGCAGGAACATCAACAAGATAGTTGGGGCAGCCCAAATCCTGCCCCAAATGGGACAGCAAGCTGCCCCATTTGGGGCAGGACTTTCCAGATCAAATTTTGCTCCTCAGTCAAGCAAATACTGTTGACGGGGAGGGGGTCAGTTGTCTTCACAATCACTGTTTATCTAGTGTAAATTCACTTTTGGTTGTCTTCACAATCACTGTTTATCTAGTGTAAATTCACTTTTGGTCGTCTTCACAATCATGTTTTATCTAGAATGAATCGGTAAGTTGTTACTGCTGCCCAAAAATTTCAAATGCTGCCCAAAAATTTCAAAGCTGCCCAAAATTTGCAAAAGCTGCCTCAATTTTGATGTGTTGGTGCCAACCCTGCCCCTACAAGGTCTTGTTAAAACTTGCCACGTTTTGCATACTGGCTTCTGGACACCACAATGTAGGTAGTGTTACAGGCTGGAACAAGGGAGGTAGGTGGTGAACCGGCTTGATGACGTCACTGGGAGGGTATTTTTCACTATCAATCGTAACTTTCCAGGGTGTATTCTGAGGCCTGTTCACGGGGTCTGCGGCCGCCGCGGCTAACGCGGTCAAAAGGGCGGGGCTTAATCGTCAGCCAATCACGAAAGAGCAGATCCGGGAGGAGAGACTCCCCGCTCTGCGGCTCCTGCGGTTGCTCGGGAGCAGCCGCAAAAGAACTTCGACATAAATGGCGCGCGTCTGACAAAGGTTGCACACTGTTTTGTTGATATCGCAGCTCACTGGCAGTTGTTTGACCAAAAATGACAACTCGTAGTGACTCGTAGATATTCATGTAGTTGAGTGGTTTTGAAAAAACATTGAGGGTTTTCATGAAATTGCCTATTCGTTGCGAACGCTACACGCGCCATTTATCGGACGCCGTCAGCGGCCGCAAAAGTGTTCAAAGTTGTTCAAATTAAGCTCCGCCTCCTGGCCGCGGGAGCCGCGGCGGCCGCAGACCCCGTGAACAGGCCTCTGTATTCTGTGTAAATACATCAGACAACTTATTTACGCTGTAGGGTTAGGTTTTGGCTACAAGATGGTCGGGGGCGGTGATAGCCCCCATGTTAGGGCCGCGCAAGCGAATGCAAACATCAGTCTAAACGTGGGTCCCTGCGACCGTAATTGCTGTAAAGGTTAGGTCAGGTTCAATTATGGTCTATTTATTACGCCAACAGCTCATTTGGGCATCACACTTCCGTCCACCATGCTGAAGGTAGTGTGATGTGCAGGGTCCTAGGATTGCTTTGAAGTCAGGGTGCGGAGTAGAAAATTCGGCCTAAGAATAGCCATAAAGTGTGGGAAATTCAGCCTAAAAAGACCATATGGTGTACTCAGCTATGCCAAAACTCACCCATTAGAATCAGCTGCTACAAATGGCAATACTTTCCTAACCTTTTTTTCATTTTAGCATTAGTAATATCAGTGTTAGAGCTATAGTTATCCAATACATATCGATTTAGGGAGTGGAAAATTCACAGTGAAACTGGGGAAAGAGCGAAAAAATATTTTCCACAGTGTGTCTTGTCCACCTAAATTTTTGCAATCCTAGGACACTGGTGAGTGTGACGGGCCTCCCAGTGATGTAATCAAGCCGGCTGCACTGACCGCCTCTTGTTCAGGCCTGTAGCACTACCTACAGCATAATGTACGGAAATGTGATGCCTGCTCCGGTAATACTGATGTTTTGTCTGTTTTGTTTTGCCTATGTTCATTTAAAGTTGACAAGTCTTCTTATTTTATAGGTTAAGAATTTGTGAAGACAAAGTGAAATTGATTCCATTGACCTGGGCATTGGTACATTAAATTGCACAAATTTGTATCCTCCTCTGAATTTGTGAAATGTTCTTATTCAATTATATTATGGTTAGTGAGGTAAACAACCATAACACAGGACACGCCCTAACAGTATCCTAGGATTGCAAAATTTGGGTGGAAAACGACACCCTGTGCATAATATTTTTCCACTCTTTTTCCCAGTTTTACTGTGAATTTTCCACTCCCTAAATCAAGATGTATTGGATAACTCTAACCCTAACACTGATGTGCATAATGCTAGTATTAACCTGCGGATCAAAACAAAACAAGTTAGGAAAGTATTGCCATTTCTAGCTAAATATATCTTATGGTCTTTTTAGGCTGAATTGTCAACCCTTTACCTAGTTATTTTTTATGCTGAATTTCCGCTCCACACCCTGGCTTCAAAGGAATCCTAGGACCCTGCATCCTAGCACCAGACTTGTCATGCTATTGACAGTACAGATGATACTGACACTATATCACCAATAGCATGCAAAGTCCAGTGCTAGGACATGTCTGGCATTACAGTCTAGACTGGAAAAAATCCTAAAATTATGCTGGACGTCCCTGCAACCATCCTACGGAAACGGATTTTTTTTTATCTCCAACATTTGAATTGTGGTTCCACCAAAATTAAAGCGATTTGTGCATGGTCAGGGTAAAGTTGTTGAGCGGTGGCGGGAGTGTGCGGGTTTGTATTCACCGACGCCCCCGCGTCATGGGAGCGCCAACCAATCAGCGCTCGCCACGGCCACGACCTCGCGGCCTCCCCCGTCCCGACCCGGCCGGCCCGGGTCAGTGCCGCGCGGACTACGCTCGGGCGAGGTGGTGAGTACTGTGATCGTCTGTCCGTGCCGACAATACACCTACGAGCGAGGATCTCATCTTTCTGGGCACAAGACTCGAACAGGGAGTATCAACAAAAAGTTGTTGAGGGGGGAAGGGAGTCACCAATATACAAAATGTGTGTGCAACTGACCTGTTACGCTGAACGCTGCGCCGAAATGTCTGCACAACTGGCCTGTTATGCTGAATACTGCACCATTGTTTTCTTCCAATCAGCCCATTAAGCTGAACATGTTGACGGAAATGTTGATTTTGTCCAGTTTGGATTAACAGCTGTTTGTTTACCCTATCAAAGCCAACTCAAATTGAAGTTACACCTCCTTTAACTAACATTTCAAATAATTTAGCATTAACATAATGTAAATAGTTCAGAGCGCTTACTGTCATTCTAGAAACATACATGGAATATCTTAAAGAATGCTAAAAAGAATGCTAAAAGCACTGTGTGGAGTATCAAAATTCTGCATCAGAACATGACATCATATTTCCATTTGGAATGGCTTAAAGAACGTGGTCCAAGTCTACATAGGTGTTCTGACAGGCAGTGCCATCAGATCGATGATGTTGTTGGAATAATATGGGGTATAACTGCAATAGGCTTCCCTTGTGTGCATCACAATCCAGGTTATAGCTAGTGACACATTGGCGAGCAGCTGTGATGGCCTCTAGCACCTGTTGGTGACCTGTGATGGCCTCCAGGACGTATTGGTTGTCTGCGATGGCCTCCAGCACCTGTTGGTGACCTGTGATGACCTCCAGCACCTGTTGGTCTCCTGTGATGACCTCCAGCACCTGTTGGTGACCAGTGATGACCTCCAGCACCTGTTGGTGTCCTGTGATGACCTCCAGCACCTGTGTGTGGCCTGTGATGACCTCTAGCACTTGTTGGTTGCCTGTGATGGCCTCCAGCACCTGTTTGTGGCCTGTGATGACCTCCAGCACCTGTTGGTGACCTGTGACGGCCTCCAGCACCTGTTTGTGGCCTGTGATGACCTCTAGCACCTGTTGGTGTCCACTGTCCTGTGATGACCTCCAGCACCTGTTGGTGGTCGGTGGGGGTCTCCAGCACCTTTTGGTGGCCTGTGATGACCTCTAGCACCTGTTGGTTGCCTGTGATGGCCTCCAGCACCTGTGTGGCCTTTGATGACCTCTAGCACCTGTTGGTGACCTGTGACGGCCTCCAGCACCTGTGTGTGGCCTGTGATGACCTCCAGCACCTATGTGTGGCCTGTGATGACCTACAGCACCTGTTTGTGACCTGTGATGACCTCCAGGACCTGTTGGTGGCCTGTGACGGCCTCCAGCACCTGTGTGTGGCCTGTGACGGCCTCCAGCAGCCACTGACGCTCTGTGCAAGGATTCATTTTAATGCTTCCTTTGAGCTCCTCAATGTACCATCTATTTGCAATAGGAATGTTTAAACACAAGGTTACTGATCAACTTAAATGATAGTCTGATTGGTGGTTCTCGTCACAGACAAGAATCCTGACCAGATAGAGGAGGCGACTGCCCAGTTTCGTCTGGTTCAGCAGGCGTATGAAGTGTTGAGTGACGCTCAGGAGCGAGCCTTCTATGACAGACACCGCGAGCAGATCCTGCGTGGAGGTGAGATGCAGAGCCCAGATACACCAAATGTTAGCTATATGTCCAGCCGGATTGCAGATTCACTTGTGTGCTTTATCGTGGATCTAGTGGAACCCTAAATCTGTTGTTGGATTTTGCAAACATGTTGTTGGATTTTGTATTGGCTTTTGGAATTAATTCACATGACTAGTGGGTTGGAAAATCTGCTCTTCAGTAATAAGTGAAGTTATCCTCACATGCTGTATCCTAGTATTACTTGGACAGTTTATGGTGCATAGCAGATACATAAATACCCTTAAAGTTCTTCTATCTAATAATGGAGCTTGGATCGAATGTTGGCGGGCCGTGACCACGTCTTACCACGATCCGGGTATTTATTAAAGGGTCATCGTTTTTTAACTATGCTGTTGGATCTCAGAGATTCCAAATATATGTATAATTTTGTTACAGGATTGTTGCATCGCGCATTCTTGTGAGGTGTATAATTGTCATCACAACTTACCACTTTGGGTCACGGCAGGATTGCCCGTAATTTAGTATCTTGTAGTGTAGTGTAGTGCTTGAAAACGAGAGTTTCTGAATCCTTGTCAACCTTTTCAGAGACGTTGTATTGGGTCCTTTGTATTTCATGCACACATTTTGAATTGATTGGTATTTACCAATGTTCAAGCCAATGTATCCTATCACGTCTCAGTGAGATCTGCTTACGTGTGTAACGATAACCTTTTTAAAATAAATTTAGTCCGAACCATTTTGAATAGATGGATTTCCGAGGTCAGGACCCACGCTGACGCTAAGCAGAGCATGTTGCGCAGGCCCCGACCCCACCACCCGATCGCACAACTCCTGGTAACCGGCAGAATTTAGAAGCGAAAGTTTTACGTGTCCGACAAACTGAGGCCTGTTCACGGACCCTGCGGTTCGGCGGTCAGCAGTGGTCGGCAGCAGGGGGGGGGGGGGGGGGGGGGGTAACTACAGTGGGAATGGGGCGAACGGTATGACGTCACACGGCTGCGGTTCCGGCTGTCGGTACGAAGCAACCGCAGGAGAAACGTCACGTAAAGTGGCGCGCGCGGCATTCAGTGTTCAAGAGACGCCTGCTTGTGATGACGCATGAGGCGGGGCTGGAGCCTGCTGGAAACCGCCGGACCGCAGGTGGTCGTGAACAGGCCTCTGGACACGGTCCGCCCCGCCCTCTGACGTCACCTGACCTTGAATGCGACCGCTGCCACCGGCCGCAGGCCATCCCAGTCTGGCAAATAGCGAGCGCCGAAGCGGCTCGGACCGGGGCTGCCACACCGGATGAGCTCAAAAGCCCAGCGCCCTCCCGACTGAGCTACAGGGTCGGACACGCCTTTATGTATTATTTCAGGTTTTGGTAACGACTACAAAGACAACAGCCTGAATGTGTACCAGTATTTCACGGCATCCTGCTATTCTGGCTATGGTGACGATGAGAAGGGATTTTACGCCGTTTACAGGTACGATGTTTGATACATATATAATAAAATGATGTCATCTGCCCCAGTTTTCACTGAATCTTCTCATTCTTCTCATACATAAATATGTTGTCTCGAAATTTCATAAAAGTGGATTTTATGAGATTCAATTAAAATGTGAATGCGGCATCTGTATTTGGTTATGTATGTATCTATGTTGGTTGCTACGATATAAGCCGGCACATTTCCATAGTCAAGTATATCAACATTCAGTAGCATTTATAGAGCCTGCAGTGATTTGTCATTGGTTCCATATTTCTCCAAATGGTATTCATACCTTTCCTTAGCTTTCTATATGAAAAGTGTTCGTATTGAAGATGCGTGTGCAAGACGTGCATGGTATTTCTTAAAGGGAACAGTTCACCTTGGCAGAGTTCTTGATAGTTGGCAGTAAGGGGTATCTTGAGCTCAAAAATAAAAATATGACTGGTTTGGACCATAGATGGATATCTGTGGAGAAAAAGGTAAGTTTCTCTTTTAATGAGACGTGACGTCATACAACACCAGTGGCTGTTATGGCTCCGCCTGACGCCTACTACAGTCTCTGACAAGGGGCCGCCGCGCCGCGCGGGCGGCTGAGCGGATATTAGCAAGGCGTCGTGATCAGAGACTACGCGCCAGAGAGTGTATCAAAAGCCACGGATGTAAGGGCAACAAATCAGCCAATCAGCGATGGGGTCACGATGGCCCTGCCGTGCAAAAGAAGAACCTCGTATGTCACGGTTTTCTGGCGATTTACATACGTGGTTCTTTCTTTGCACGGCATGACTCGCTCCGGCGTACTAGGACTCCGGTAAGCCGATTTGAATTAATTAAGGGGTTTCTATGAAGATGTGAAAGCTTCTCAAGTCAATTTTCGAGCATGGAGTACAACTTGGCTATCTCAACTCAAAACCCCATTGATGAGGTGAGCAGTTTCCTTTAAGGGTGTTCGCCAATTGTAAATTATAGGGCATGTGTTTGCATTATTTTGGTTATGATTTATGGTTTATTTGACACGTGATCTGTTTTGTGTTCCAGGGAGATTTTCAAAACTTTAGCGGCTGAAGATTCGGAGTTTGCTAAAGATGGAGATAGCGATTTTGAAATTTCCGAATTCGGTGACAGCCAGAGTGTATTTGAAGAGGTAATATAGACATGAGCCAGACGCTCATCTGAATGACTATGCTGCTTCTTTACAATTATGAACGGTTGAATACCGAATTTCAGCACAATAGTACCTGTAATTATGGCTACAGAACACTTAGTATCACATATTCGAGGCATTCCAGTACATTCTTAGTGTTGTCTTGCGGAGCATGAATATGTGTTGTTCTCTTCCGCTGGTGCCTGTGCCGCCGGCGTTTGGCGTCAGTGAGGGTGCCTCTGACGCGGTGGTCCGGGTCCATCCTCTGCTCTGTCTCCGGTGCCGGTGCCGGTGACGGTGCGTCTCTGACGAAGCCGTCCGTTGAGCAGGTGGTGCAGCCCTTCTACGCCTACTGGCAGTCGTACTGCACACGCAAGACGTTCACCTGGCTGGACAAGTACGACATACGGCAGGGCCCCAACCGCTGGACCGTCAGGCAAATGGAGAAGGAGAACAAGAAAATACGCGACAAGGCCCGCAAGGAACGCAATGAGGAGGTAATGCAGGCCAGTAGAGATGGAGGTAATGCAGGCCAATAGGGATGGAGGTAATGCAGGCAAATAGGGATAGAGGTAATGCAGGCCAATAGGGATGGAGGTAATGCAGGCAAATAGAGATAGAGGTAATGCAGGCCAGTAGGGATAGAGGTAATGCAGGCCAATAGGGATGGAGGTAATGCAGGCCAATAGGGATGGAGGTAATGCAGGCCAGTAGGGATGGAGGTAATGCAGGCCAATAGGGATGGAGGTAATGCAGGCAAATAGGGATAGAGGTAATGCAGGCCAATAGGGATGGAGGTAATGCAGGCAAATAGGGATAGAGGTAATGCAGGCCAGTAGGGATAGAGGTAATGCAGGCCAATAGGGATGGAGGTAATGCAGGCCAATAGGGATGGAAGTAATGCATGCAAATAGGGATGGAAGTAATGCAGGCAAATAGGGATGGAGGTAATGCAGGCCAATAGGGATGGAGGTGATGCAGGCCACTAGGGATGGAGGTAATGCAGGCCAATAGGGATGGAGGTAATGCAGGCCAATAGGGATGGAGGTAATGCAGCCCAATAGGGATGCAAATCAGGAACTTTTAACAGAAGGTTTTTCATAATGTTCTTGGTGGTGTGCAATTCAACTTTTTTTAGTAAGCCTTTTGTCGTCATCGTATAATCCGCTTAACATCCTTATTTTTTGTATGAGTTGAGCTTTAACTAGCAACCATATCAAACTGCTGGTCCTAGCCGGAAAACGTTCTCGGGAGCTCCGGCGCCTGCCATTGTTCACTGTGGTAACTCCGGCGCCTGTCGTTGTTCACTGTGGGAGTTACGGTGCCTGTCATTGTTCACTGTAGGAGCTCCGGTGCCTGTCATTGTTCACTGTGGGAGCTCCGGCACCTGCCATTGTCCACTGGGAGCTCCGGTGCCCGTCATTGTTCACTGTGGGAGCTCCGGCGCCTGCCATTGTTCACTGTGGGAGCTCCGGCGCCTGCCATTGTTCACTGTGGGAACTCCGGCGCCTGCCATTGTTCACTGTGTGAGCTCTGGCGCCTGTCATTGCTCACTGTGGGAGCTCCGGTGCCTGCCATTGTTCACTGTGGGAACTCCGGCGCCTGCCATTGTTCACGGTGGGAGCTCCGGCGCCTGCCATTGTTCACTGTGGGAACTCCGGCGCCTGCCATTGTTCACTGTGGGAGCTCCGGCGCCTGTCATTGTTCACTGTGGGAGCTCCGGCGCCTGTAATTGTTCACTGTGGGAGCTCCGGCGCCTGCCATTGTCCACTGTGGGAGCTCCGGTGCCTGTCATTGTTCACTGTGAGAGCTCCGGCGCCTGTCATTGTTCACTGTGGGAACTCCGGCACCTGCCATTGTCCACTATAGGAGTTACGGCGCCTGCCATTCTTCACTATAGGAGTTACGGCGCCTGTCATTCTTCACTATAGGAGTTACGGCGCCTGCCATTGTTCACTGTGGGAGTTACGGCGCCTGCCATTGTTCACTATAGGAGTTACGGCGCCTGCCATTGTTCACTGTGGGAGCTCCGGCGCCTGCCATTGTTCACTATAGGAGCTCCGGCGCCTGCCATTGTTCACTGTGGGAGCTCCGGCGCCTGCCATTGTTCACTGTGGGAACTCCGGCGCCTGCCATTGTTCACTGGGAGCTCCGGCGCCTGCCATTGTTCACTGTGGGAGCTCCGGCGCCTGACATTGTTCACTGTGGGAGCTCCGGCGCCTGTCATTGTTCACTGTTCCCCTGCAGCGGCAGCGGCTTCGGCCGGTATAAGGGGAATAGCGCCCCCTCGGGTCCCAGCTAAACCCTCACTCCATCCCATCCATCCAGAAAAACCCGGTCCTGGGTCATTAGGCGAGCTCTGCGGTCATGTCAATGACCCAAATGTTATCCAAATTGTAAGTGCGTAGAAATTGAATTTAATCGAGCTATAATTGTGAATGAGAATATAATTATGCACAATGGGTGCCAAATTTGAAATCAGCGTCATCATATGTCCTAAAACTGCCAAATTCCAAAAAGATCATGTCAGGTTATCTGAGGTCAGTGATTCCGGTTGACCTGTGGAAGCGCATGACCCCAGTGGAACATATAATTATGTAAAATGGATCCCAGAAGAAAAAAATCCCCCTCACACTCCCCCCGGGCTGCGGCCCAGTCCCACTCAAGTTTTGCAACCCCCGTTACAAGCCCTGCCCCCCCCCCCCCATCTCCCCACTCAGTTTTCTGGGCGTTCCCGCTAAAGCCTCCGGCCGAAAGCGGCGTTTGACGGTCGGGTGCTAGTCGCCCGACCCGAACAAGCTTCTTACGTCCATTATGGATATTGTCCTGGCAATTAATATGATGTGACAGGGGTGCCTGGCTTTTTACATCCGCAAGGCTTTTCTGCTACTAAGCGCGTCGACCCGTACCCCGGGATGAAGGGGTCCTGGAGGCTGAGCCACCTAACGCGCGGGCTAGTCGTGATAGCGTGGCAACACTCCTCTTTGACTGGGCTAGCTTTACAGCCGACTGCAATTTAGACCTTGATTTTGCAGGTGCATCGACTGTCGAAATGAACGATCAGGTCTGCGATAAAATAATACGGTCGGCAACCAAGTCCATCCCGAAAACCTCGCCCCTTCCGAAGCGCATTCCGGTACCATGGTGGTCCGAGGAATGTCGTATGCGATCCGGGAAAGACGACGTCGTTTTTGAATCTTTGAGCGACGCCCAACAACCGAGAATTTGATCAACTTTCGCAAGGCGAGAGCTTTTGCGAGAAAACAGTACGAAAAGCCAAGCGCAATTCCTAGGCTACATACATAAACGCAATCAACCGTTTCACTCCCCCTGAGCTCTGTCTGGCGGCGAATTCATCGAATATCCGGTCGTGGCTCTCCGATACTGTCACCAGTTCTCATCCTGCCACATTGCACCGCTATCTCTGATCCCGCAGAAGTCTCTAATATCATTGGGCAGAAATATCCCGAACGCTGGAAGCTAGGTACTACCCACCCCACTTTCATCCGGCATAAGCGAGCGAGTGAGCGATCGCCGATCACCGATTGACTTTTCGTGTTCTGACTCACCGGCTTTTAATGGCCCTTTTACTGTTGACGAGCTCGAAAGGGCCATGGGGCGTCTGCGGAGCACAGCTGCGAGACCTGATTTGATCATAAGGCGTCTGCGGAGCACAGCTGCGAGACCTGATTTGACCATAAGGCGTCTGCGGAGCACAGCTGCGAGACCTGATTTGACCATAAGGCGTCTGCGGAGCACAGCTGCGAGACCTGATTTGATACGTAACGATATGCTCAAGAACAAGAAGCTCAGCCCACGATCACTACACACTTTGCTGGCTTTTTATAACCACATCTGGACCTCTCACGAATTCCCGGGTAGCTGGAGAAAGGCAATTGTCGTTCCAATATTAAAACAAGACAAGGACGGAGCTGATCCTTTACATTATAGACCCAATGCACTCACTTCATGCCTATGTAAGCTTCTAGAAACCGTGGTAAACCACAGGTTGGTGTGGTACCTACCTAGAAAGCATCGGGTTTTTATCCAAAGTGCGGGTTTAAGAAAAGCAGGTGCACCACAGACCACTTGGTATCCCTGGATACGGCAGTCCGCCGTTCGTTCGCATCCAAGCAACACACATTTGCTGTGCTGTTCGATATTCAAAAGGCATACGATACTGCATGGCGCCATGTAATTATCCGCAAGCTACGGGGCACTGGAGTTCCAGGTCACATGGGCTACTTCCTTGCAAACTTCATTAAAGAACGCACCTTTCGAGTAAGGGCAGGCACATCGCTATCTGACAGCTTCGTTCGATGGCGGCAGTGGCGTTCCACAGGGGAGCGTTTTAAGTGTGACCATGTTCGGAGTTCTTATCAATGACATCTGCAACTCCATCCCACCAACAGTCCACCGCTCGCTTTTTGTTGATGATTTCGCCATTTGGGTATCGATATCCACGCCCCTGTCGGCTCAGAGGCAGCTCCAGATATGAATCGACGGTCTGACCAGGTGGAGTCTTTTATGGTTGCAAGTTTTCGACGGGGAAATCTGTGTGCCTTCACTTCTGCCGGCGTACGCGATATTGTCCGGCCATTGTTCTGCGCCTCTACGGGCAACGCATCCCCACAAAGGACAAGGCGAAGTTCCTTGGGGTCACCTTTGACAGACGCCTGTCATATGGTCCCCATATCACGCACCTTAAGGACAAATACACACAGCGTATGGACATTCTCAAGGTCACTTCCCGCATGTCTTACGGTGCTGACAGGACAACGCTTTTACGACTTTACCATGCTCTAGTCAGACCTGTGTTAGACTACGCATCCATTGTGTACGACGGAACGCTGAGCAGCACGAACCAATCGTTCGACAGCGTACACCATGCGTGTTAGCGACTAGCCACTGGCGTTTTCCGAACCTCAAGCAGAGCCAGCCTCCTTGTGGATGCGGAGGAAATCCCACTAGATCTGAGACGGAAGCGCCTCGCCCTTCTTTACGTGTGTAAAACCAAGCAGGACCCAGACCACCCCACGTATGACTGGATATTCGATCAGTCACTCGTCCATCTGTTCTCAACAACTCGTCAGAATTCCTCCCGGGCCTTGTGTTCTCGCGCTCACAGCTGGATGCAGAACACTGGCATTGACCTCGATAGCTTGGCCACACGACGCGCCTGTCGTGTAGAGCCATGGCGTCTAGCAGGGCTTTACCGTGACCCTTAGCCTCTTGCAACACTCAAAGTCGACCACTATGCCAACCGAACTTAAGCAGTGTGCGCTGTAAAAGCTTGATTCCTATGCTGGGTTCCGGAGGTTCTTTACTGACGGATCGAAGGGCGCTGAGGGCGTGGGCTGCGCCTTCGTCAGCGGGACGATCAGTAGACGGCTTAAGCTACCGGACACGGCATCAGTTTTCACCTCTGAACTGTACGCCATCTATCAGGTTTGATAGCACATTCGTCGTCACGGCCACAATCGTTCTCATTGTCACCGACACAGCCAGCTCGGTGATGGCACTCCGTAGTCAGTCGATTTCCTCATCGCTAGTTTTACAGATTTCAGAACTTTTGACCAGTATCCATTCGGATGGTGGGGAAGTGAAACTTTTGTGAGTGCTTAGTCACGTGGGCGTTGAGGGCAACGAGAGAGCCGACGAAGCTGCCAAAGCTGCCTCGCGCTCCTCGCGTATTCGTTCGCTAAAGATTGAGGCCGACGATCTGAAGCCAGCTATAAGCCACCTCGTACTCGCCGAATCGCAAGATAGGTGGCATAACGACCCAGACTGCGCTCTCAGACACTTACTCCCGAATATCGGCAGGTGGGAGTCGAGCAGCAGGCGTAACAGAATTGAGGGGGTAGCGCTGACTAGGCTCCGGATCAGTCACTGCTACGCCACTCACAGACACTACCTGACCAGTTCGAGGCCGCCAGTGTGCAGCTGCTGCAACGCTCCACTGAGCGTAAAACACGTTTTATCTCCCAGCGACATCTGCGAACAGTTGAGCTTCATAAAAACGCGTTTTTCCAAATGCATCGATCAACGACGTACTAGGGGACAGTGCAATGGTCAGCATCCAACAAGTTCTCTCTTACCTACAGAAGATCCGTTTTAGCATAGTGTACAACCCCCACCTTTGACTGCGCTGAACTAGCGTAGACTGGAAGGGCGCCTGTCAGCCTCAACGCGCTGAAGCGCTCCCTCCCCCAAAAAAACCTAACCACACACTGTAGGACCTCCGGCGCCTGCCATTGTTCACTGTGGGAGCTCCGGCGCCTGCCATTGTTCACGGTGGGAGCTCCGGCGCCTGCCATTGTTCACTGTGGGAGCTCCGGCGCCTGTCATTGTTCACTGTGGGAGCTCCGGCGCCTGTCATTGTTCACTGTGGGAGCTACGGCGCCCGTCATTGTTCACTGTGGGAGCTACGGCGCATGTCATTGTTCACTGTGGGAGCTACGGCGCATGCCATCTATATTACTGTTTGATAAGCGTCTGTCTGTCTGTGTGTCTATCTGTCTGTCTATCTGTTTGTCTATCTGTTTGTCTAGCCGGCACCGCTCAGTTTATTCAGTTTAAAAGTCGCAGTTAATTCACGTGCTGAATTGGTGCGGATACCCCCATCCCGGAGATGCCAGCTAGCCATGCATAGGACATATGTGGGAGATGGGATAAGTCACCGACGCACCGGAGTTGGTGAGGCGGTGATCCCTTGACGGGTAATAGGTAATTATGTCCTATGCAGTTCCAGTCCAGTTAATTAACGCGCTGAATTGGTGCAGATACCTCCATCCCGGAGATGCCAGCTAATCGCCCAGCGGAGCGGACGGGTTAGCACTAGTTGTTCACTGTGGGAGCTCCGGCGCCTGTCATTTTTCGTGCTGTGTCGGTTGCTGTGTCGGTTGCTGTGTCGGCTGCTGTGTCGGCTGCTGTTGCGCTAATGTGTCGGCTGATTTGTCAGCCTGTATGTGACGTGTCGCCAGGTGCGGGCTCTGGTGGCGTCACTGTATCTGTAGTTGTGATGTGTGGTATGTCGCCAGGTGCGGGCTCTGGTAACGTCACTGTATGTGTAGTTGTGATGTGTGGTATGTCGCCAGGTGCGGGCTCTGGTAACGTCACTGTATCTGTAGTTGTGATGTGTGGTATGTCGCCAGGTGCGGGCTCTGGTAACGTCACTGTATCTGTAGTTGTGATGTGTGGTATGTCGCCAGGTGCGGGCTCTGGTAACGTCACTGTATCTGTAGTTGTGATGTGTGGTATGTCGCCAGGTGCGGGCGCTGGTGGCGTCACTGTATATGTAGTTATGATGTGTGGTATGTCGCCAGGTGCGGGCGCTGGTAACGTCACTGTATCTGTAGTTGTGATGTGTGGTATGTCGCCAGGTGCGGGCTCTGGTGGCGTCACTGTATCTGTAGTTGTGATGTGTGGTATGTCGCCAGGTGCGGGCTCTGGTAACGTCACTGTATCTGTAGTTGTGATGTGTGGTATGTCGCCAGGTGCGGGCGCTGGTAACGTCGCTGTATATGTAGTTATGATGTGTGGTATGTCGCCAGGTGCGGGCGCTGGTAACGTCACTGTATATGTAGTTATGATGTGTGGTATGTCGCCAGGTGCGGACTCTGGTAACGTCACTGTTTCTGTAGTTGTGATGTGTGGTATGTCGCCAGGTGCGGGCGCTGGTGGCGTCACTGTATATGTAGTTATGATGTGTGGTATGTCGCCAGGTGCGGGCGCTGGTAACGTCACTGTATCTGTAGTTATGATGTGTGGTATGTGGCCAGGTGCGGGCTCTGGTAACGCCACTGTATCTGTAGTTGTGATGTGTGGTATGTCGCCAGGTGCGGGCTCTGGTAACGTCACTGTTTCTGTAGTTGTGATGTGTGGTATGTCGCCAGGTGCGGGCGCTGGTGGCGTCACTGTATCTGTAGTTATGTGTGGTATGTCGCCAGGTGCGGGCTTTCTGTAGTTGTGATGTGTGGTATGTCGCCAGGTGCGGGCGCTGGTGGCGTCACTGTATCTGTAGTTGTGATGTGTGGTATGTCGCCAGGTGCGGGCTCTGGTAACGTCACTGTATCTGTAGTTGTGATGTGTGGTATGTCGCCAGGTGCGGGCGCTGGTAACGTCACTGTATCTGTAGTTGTGATGTGTGGTATGTCGCCAGGTGCGGGCTCTGGTAACGTCACTGTATCTGTAGTTGTGATGTGTGGTATGTCGCCAGGTGCGGGCTCTGGTAACGTCACTGTATCTGTAGTTGTGATGTGTGGTATGTCGCCAGGTGCGGGCGCTGGTAACGTCACTGTATCTGTAGTTGTGATGTGTGGTATGTCGCCAGGTGCGGGCTCTGGTAACGTCACTGTATCTGTAGTTGTGATGTGTGGTATGTCGCCAGGTGCGGGCTCTGGTAACGTCACTGTATCTGTAGTTGTGATGTGTGGTATGTCGCCAGGTGCGGGCTCTGGTAACGTCACTGTATCTGTAGTTGTGATGTGTGGTATGTCGCCAGGTGCGGGCGCTGGTAACGTCACTGTATCTGTAGTTGCGATGTGTGGTATGTCGCCAGGTGCGGGCTCTGGTAACGTCACTGTATCTGTAGTTGTGATGTGTGGTATGTCGCCAGGTGCGGGCTCTGGTAACGTCACTGTATCTGTAGTTGTGATGTGTGGTATGTCGCCAGGTGCGGGCGCTGGTAACGTCACTGTATCTGTAGTTGTGATGTGTGGTATGTCGCCAGGTGCGGGCTCTGGTAACGTCACTGTATCTGTAGTTGTGATGTGTGGTATGTCGCCAGGTGCGGGCTCTGGTAACGTCACTGTATCTGTAGTTGTGATGTGTGGTATGTCGCCAGGTGCGGGCTCTGGTAACGTCACTGTATCTGTAGTTGTGATGTGTGACGTGTGGTATGTGGCCAGGTGCGGGCGCTGGTGGCGTTCGTCAGGAAGCGGGACCGCCGGGTGGCGGCGCAGCAGCGCCGGCTGCAGGAGCGGGCCGCCGAGAACGCACGCCGAGTGGATCAGCTGCGGCACGAGCAGCGTCAGCAGCGGCTCCAGCAGATGGCCAGCTACACTGAGGCCGAGTGGAGCCGCGCCGACCAGCACGAACAGCAGCTCCAGGTGCACAGCGGGGGGGACGCCGTCAAGCTCAGGTAGACGGGGGAGTACCGTCCAGCTCAGGGGGGGGGGGGGGGGGGGGTATCGTCCAGCTCAGGTAAACAGGGGGTACCGTGCAGCTCGGGTGAACAGGGGTACCGTCCAGCTCAGGTGGACAGCGGGGGGGGGGGGGGGGAGGAGGCGTTCAGCTCAGGTGGACAGCGGGGGGGGGGGGGGGCGTTCAGTTCAGGTGCACAGCGGGGGGGGGGGCGTTCAGTTCAGGTGCACAGCGGGGGGGGGGGCGTTCAGTTCAGGTGCACAGCGGGGGGGGGGGGGGCGTTCAGATCAGGTGCACAGCGGGGGGGTGGGGGGGTTTTCAGTTCAGGTGCACAGCGGGGCGGGGTCAGTTCAGGTGGACAGGGGTGCACCAGCCGCCAGTGTACTTTTTGTTGGGCAATTTGCAAAAGGCACTCAACGGACAGTAGAATATTGAGATTTTTCTACAAAAATAGTTGTGCTGTTTAAATATATATGTCAGAGAAAGCTTCCAGACTCTTCTCCGTGTTTGCCGAAGTGTCTATGTTTATGATTGCTGTGCACGTGTTTGACTGGTTGGGGTTGTTTCAGCAAATGGAGGCGGCGATCGCCAGACAGTTTGGGGAGGACTTGTCGGCCAGTGAAGGCTCCAACAGTGAGCAGGAGTCCGCCGACGATCACCTCTACTGCCCTGCCTGTGACAAAGTCTTCAAAAACGACAAGTCGTGAGTGTACGCCATGTGCGGCCGGGCTGCGCGCTTCTTGTCCAAACCAGCCCCCCGGCCCTCAGCTTCTTGTATCCTATGTGAGATACCCCTATTGTATGATTGATGCATGACATTGAACGTTTCGTTGACATTATTGGTAGGTTTTAAATATGGAGGATCTGACTCGATAAAAGCGTTTTCGTTTGTATTCTCGCCTAGATTGGTTTGTTCTGGAGGACCTCCAGCGATATTTCGAATACGGTGGCGAAACTTTCGCGAAGTAATCATTTCCGAGGGACGTTCGGCTGCGGTGGAGGGTAGTAACGGCCGTTTAGGTAGCAGCTTCCAGAAACGGACGACAGCACTGGTCCACTCGACGGACGCTGTTGGCGCGGCGTTTGAACCTTTTTCGGCTTTCCACAGGTTCAAGAACCACGAGGGCTCGAAGAAGCACAGGGAGAACGTGGCCCGGCTGAAGGAGATAATGCTGGAAGAGGAGGAGAACCTAAATGGCGATCCCGCCGACGCCGCACAGAAAAGCGCTGAGGGAAGCATCGACTCGGGTAAACTTTCACCGCATCCGCTCGTATGTGCAGTAACTGTGAATCGGCTTTAGGGTTTGTGGTAAGTTCTAAGACGATGCAACAAGTGATGGCCACTCGCACCTTTTTAGGGATGAGGACCCGAACTGCGAAGGAGATATGTTGGTAAAAAGCTGATGTGTTAACTGAGTGACTTCTTGACATAAACAGCGGTGTTGCTTGGGCCGGTTCAGGGAAGCCAACATGTACTGCCCCATAGGACACGGGGCACTGTATGAGTTCGCTGCTGTCCGTCCGGTGCGCAGCAGCGAGGCCGTCCCCGGCTGGAACCGGCCGCCAGTGTTGCGGGGTTTCGTCAGAGTACCCACAACGCAATTGTGAAATTGTTCGACATATTTTTTTGCTTTGCAGAATGCACGCATTTTTGCTCTGTTTGTATTCACAGAAGCATTAAAGCAACACAACACCAGTGTCGTCACTATTTGTCCGCACTGGTTTCACCTTTCCCCTCTGTTGTTGTAGATGATGCTCCTGCGCAGCCTACCAGCCGCAAATCGAAGAAGAAGAAGCGGCGGGCGGCGGCGGCGGCGGCGACGGCGGTGGACCCGGACCTGGCGTCCCGCGGCGGCGGCGGGATATTCGGAGAGCCGGCCAACCTGGCCGACCTGAGCGGGGACGCGGAGGACCCTGAGGAGACGGCGGCTGACCCTGAGGAAGCGGCGGCTAACCCTGAGGAAGCGGCGGCTAACCCTGAGGAAGCGGCGGCTGACCCTGAGGAAGCGGCGGCTGACCCTGAGGAAGCGGCGGCTGACCCTGATGAGACGGCGGCCGAGATGGTGGCGGCGCTGCGCCTGCAGGACGTACCAGAGCCGCCGACCGCTCCCCGGCTCAAGGGCAAGAAGGCCAAGGACGCGCGGAAGAAGGCACGGGCCGAGCAGCAGCAGCAGCAGCAGCGGGAGGAGCAGCAGCAGCAAGAACAGCAGCAGGTCAGTGGGCACTGTCTACTCTGTCGCGGTGTGGTCTGAACAGCTCTGCAGGCGCGGGCCGAGCAGCAGCAGATGCAACAGCAGCAGCAGATGAAGCAGCAGCAGCTGCTGCTGCTGCTGCTGCACGTCAGTCGGCCGGTGGGCCGCCATCCTCAAATATCTGGCAGATGTGCCAATATGGAGCATTTTGGAGTGGTTTGGAATAGTGACCATTTAGTGGCCAGTGATACGGTGACGTGGCGTTTAGTTATGTTAACATCGTTGTTCCCAGGCACGAAATTGAATCAACCAATGGCCATTGCCCGTGGTACACAAGGTGCTCCCGACCCTCCACGACCATAGGGTAATCTGATAATTATGTGATACTGGCGAGACTGTACGCCATGTCATATATACCCGTGCCGTGTTCTGTTCGCAGGCTGAATCGAGGACGTCGATGGAAGCAGACACGCCTTCTGTGTCGTGTGAAGTGTGTCGGGCCAACTTCCCATCCAAAACCAAACTGTTTGATCACCTCAAGAAGACGGGCCACGCGGTCATTAAGAAGAATGGTAAGGGCAGCGTGCCCACAGCAGCGGGCGAGAAGAAAGCGAAAAAGAAACGGTGACCGGAGCGTCGTTAGCCGGTGTTATGACGTGTGACGTGTCCTGTTTTGTTGGCTATTTATCGCGATATGGTAGGGTCCCAGGCCGGGGATGGTTGAGTCAGCCTGCCAGACAGCTGGTCACATACCCTGCCCGTTTGGAGGTCTTAATGCCTGAAATGGCGAGGACATGTCTCGCATCCGTGTAAAGTGTTCCGCTTTTGGAATCGAGGTGTTCAACTCTGAATACAGTGAAAGTGATATTGACTAGCCTTTGATTAATTTTACATTGCTGATACAGTCGTGCATTTTCGAAGATTTCCCGAATGACGGTGTCCCTACTTAGTAATAGTTTGTGACCTTAATATCTGTCATTGATTAGTAGTTAACCGAACCGTGCGCTGCGTGTGTGTGTGCACTGTGCGCGAATGCTATATTAACCGAAGGTATTTGGCGAGCCTCTGTGCGCAAACAGCAAGAGCTGAGGTGGCGAAATTTCCAGTCAAAATTCACTCCATCAGACATGTGTATATATGCCAAGTTTGGTGGCCGATGTTCCTATAATGGCGTTGGCGCGTGCCAACGTGTATCATTCACTCCGCATTGGTGATGAAAATATAGTATCTTGCAGTTGCAACTGGTCGAAACCTGGCTCAATCATGAGCTCAGGAATGGGAGTCGTAGAAAAATGGGGCCAGATGCTCCTGCAAAGAGAACAAGATCGGCCTAATGTATAGGGTATCGATGTGAGCGAAACACGCCGCATGTGTCCAGTTGTTGGGTGAACACAAAATTACCGTCTTGAGACTTTTCACGATTGATGCAGGAATGGATAATTTAAAATAAGACCCGTTTTACATGAAGACGTATGTACGGTCTTGAAATTTCTATTACGGAAAGACTACAGGCATATTTGCGAAAGAGAAAGTTCATCACTATATAGTTGCTGCGTCAGGCATTTTTAATATATATATATATATATATATATATATATATATATATATATATATATATATATATATATATATATATATATATATATATATATATATATATATATATATATATATATATATATATATATATATATATATATATATATATATATATGTATATATATATATATATATATATATATATATATATATATATGTATATATATATATATATATATATATATATATATATATATATATATATATATATATATATATATATATATATATATATATATATATATATATATATATATATATATATATATATATATATATATATATATATATATATATATATATATATATATATATATATATATCAGGGGCGGCGCCACCGGGGGGACGCGGGGGATGCCCCCTCCCCCTATCTTCAGATAGCGGGGTACAGTACCCCCCTATCCCAGCAACCTTTCGCTGGAAAAAAATGTACTCCGTGTATGTAATTTCCTTTATTTGTCGGCAATGTTTTCCATGTATATATATATATATATATATATATATATATATATATATATATATATATATATATATAATATCAAATCTCATTTCAATTTTGGTGAATCAAATTTCAATCAAATTTGGTGACATTCAGCGGTGTCGATTTTTTGTAATGAGGGGGGGGGGGCAGGGACGGGTCCAAAGAGGGACTATATCAGCGCCACGCTTTTACCAAAAGGACTGAAATCGACCAAAAATAACACATTTCATGCAGCTGCAGATCCCGAACGTTTTTTTTGGGGGGGGGGAATTCAAAGTCTCATACAATTCTGAAAATTCATCGGATTTCGCTTGCTTGTGCATTGATAGCTGATTTAAAGCAAACTTGACTCCATAAAAGTTGCTTAGATTTTCTTCTATATCAGGAAATGTATCAATTTTACGCAGATTTCAGGCGTTTTTTTTTGGGGGGAGCCAATTGCCCATTTTGCCCAACCGTAGATCCACCACTGATTTGTTCATGATTGTAAAAGAAAATGTAAGGAATAGGTACAAGTTTGTTTTAAATCAGTTCTTAACGCAAAAATAAAGCCACAGGAGTTTTGGCCTTGTGTCGGACGGCGCCTCAAACCAAAGTTTTGACCGAGCCTCCGACCGACCAATGGCTTTCAGAATGGCCGAGAATCTCAGAATCTCAAACGGGCACAGGGCACTAGGGCCTGGCAATGGCCCTCTTGGATAAGCCTAGGGAATTATCAGGTATTGCAAATACTCTCAGACTCCTCTCAGACCTCGTAAGGACCCTCTCAGACTCCTCCTTTCAGACCTCGTAAGGACCCTCTCAGACCTCGTAAGGACCCTCTCAGACTCCTCTCAGACCTCGTAAGGACCCTCTCAGACTCCTCTCAGACCTCGTAAGGACCTTATCAGACTCCTCTCAGACCTCGTAAGGACCCTCTCAGACTCCTCTCAGACCTCGTAAGGACCCTCTCACACTCCTTCTCTCAGACCTCAGAGAGACCTTCTCAGACTTCTCTCAGACCTCAGAGAGACCTTCTCAGACTCCTCTCAGACCTCGTAAGGACCCTCTCAGGCTCCTCTCAGACCTCGTAAGGACCTTCTCAGACTCCTCGCAGACCTCGTAAGGACCCTCTCAGACTCCTTCTCTCAGACCTCGTAAGGACCCTCTCAGACTCCTCTCAGACCTCGTAAGGACCCTCTCAGACCTCGTAAGGACCCTCTCAGACCTCGTAAGGACCCTCTCAGACCTCGTAAGGACCCTCTCAGACCTCGTAAGGACCCTCTCAGACCTCGTAAGGACCCTCTCAGACCTCGTAAGGACCCTCTCAGACCTCGTAAGGACCCTCTCAGACCTCGTAAGGACCCTCTCAGACTGGCAATTAGGTAAAGCCTTTCCACACATGGAGTCAGACCGGACGATGACCCTCTCAGGTCGATCGATGATCCTCTGAAAGAAGCGGATGTTCATTGTTCCTCTCTTACCGACTTAAAGCTCTCAGGCCAGAAAAAACACCCTTTTAGATCGATTAACCAGCGCCGTGCCGGTGCTCGGCGCCACCTTCGCTATGCCGGGGGGGGGGGGGGGGGGGGGCGTTTCGACGCCCTCAGTCTGTTTTTTTTGTCTGTTTTTTTTTATCTGTTCGGCGCAAAGCCCCTGCAGTGCGCGGGTTAAAGTTAACCTAACCTGGTCATCATGCATATAATTCGAAGCGCCTTGACAATACACACACGATGGCATCACACTTATTGCCGTATCTTTATTAGGTAAGAAGATATTTGTGAAAACTGTTTTGCTAAAAAATAGTTTTTTGACATTTGATGAGCTCTGAAGCCTAAACTATTGACCTTAGCTCAAATCTGAGGACACCTTACCGATTGCATTTTTCAATAGCTTTCCATTGCTTTTCCCCGTTTTTTCCTAACTGTCATAGTTCCTGTGATATCTGGGATTTTCTGGAGCGAAGTCCTAAAACTGGAAATTTTGATCCTTGATGACTTCTGGTGACCCCAATATTGACCTGAGAGCAAACAAAAAATGCTTGAAATAGTTTCGAAATGCATTTTGACGAGCTTTCGAACGGTGTTTTCCGTTTTTGCATACGTTCTATAGGAGCCGAGTTAGATGCCCCCCCCCCCCCCCCCCCATCTAACTCGGCTCCTATAGAACGTATGCAAAAACGGAAAACACCGTTCGAAAGCTCGTCAAAATGCATTTCGAAACTATTTCAAGCATTTTTTGTTTGCTCTCAGGTCAATATTGGGGTCACCAGAGGTCATCAAGGATCAAAATTTCCAGTTTTAGGACTTCGCTCCAGAAAATCCCAGATATCACAGGAACTATGACAGTTAGGAAAAAACGGGGAAAAGCAATGGAAAGCTATTGAAAAATGCAATCGGTAAGGTGTCCTCAGATTTGAGCTAAGGTCAATAGTTTTTTAGGCTTCAGAGCTCATCAAATGTCAATTTTTTTTATAGCAAAACAGTTTTCACAAATATCTTCTTACCTAATAAAGATACGGCAATAAGTGTGATGCCATCGTGTGTGTATTGTCAAGGCGCTTCGAATTATATGCATGATGACCAGGTTAGGTCAACTTTAACCCGCGCACTGCAGGGGCTTTGCGCCGAACACGAACTGCAGGGGGGTTGATTTCCGCCCCCCCCCCCCCCTGAGATTTCAAAAACTACGCTACGTAGCGAGAAGCGGAAAACGGCATTTGATAGCTTGATACATGCTCTATCGAAAGTATCCAATATTGTTTTAGGTCAGGTCAAAATTGAGGTCACCAGAGGTCATCAAAGGTCAAATTTTCCAGTTTTTTCCTGTTTTAGGACATCGCTCCAGAAATTCCCATATATCTCAGAAACTATGCTAGTTAGAAACAAACCGAAAAAAGCAAACGCCATCCAGTAAAATTTGCAATCGCTAAGGTGTCCTCAAATTTTATCTCAGGTCAATATTTGAGGCTCCAGAGGTCAAAAAAATAATAAAATTACGTTTTTTTGCTAAATCGTTTTTCGCTATTAACTTTTTATGTAATAAAGATAACGGCAAACTGTTTACGCCATTTTGTTTATCTTGTTAAGGTGCTTTGAATGATGTACATGGTGACCTTGTTAAGTTAACTTGAAAATTTGACCTCAGGTCAAGGTCAAGTGATGACCCAAGTATGGCATGTTGCATATGGGAAGACGTGTCTCGACGAGACAAACACATTGATGTCTGTTTCACTCTTGTATCTTCATTATGTCGGGAGTTATTGACAAAAAGTGATGGTGACCTCGCATGACTTCAAATGACCCAATAGGGGTCACTGAACAAAACTTACACTTGGATCATCAAGAATATCCTATAATAACATGATCCAGAAGTAATTGGACTAATATCATGCATATCCTTAGCATTTGTATATTTCCCCATTGACTTATTATGGGGAGGCTACGAAATTGACCTGAGCTTAAGCCACCTATATCAAAATTCCGAGATATAAGAATTGTAAGTACTTATTCCCTCATGACATCCTGTAAGTTTCAAACTGATCGGTGAAAAACTCTGGCTTTGGCACAACTGCAAAAAAAAATTGGAGGTGGGGTCACTTGACCTGGTCTGGTGACCTGACCTGAGATGACCCGAGGATATTTGTTTTCAAAGTGTGCGCAATTAATGTCCTGACAGGTGTGCGAAAACCCGGCGGCGCTGCGCGCCGCCGTTTTTTCGCTATCTTTGAAAAACCTGAGGGGGGGGGGGCGGAAATCAACCCCCCTGCATTGCGCGGGTTAAAATTTGACCTCAGGTCAAGGTCAAGTGGTGACCCAATTAGGTCATGTTGCACATTGGGAGACGTGTCTCGACGAGACAAACACATTGGTGCCAGTTTCACGTCTATCTGGATTTTGTCGAGAGTTATTGACAAAAGAGTGTTGGTGACCTCGGATGACCTCAGCTGACCCTGTATGGGTCACTGAACAAAAATTGCACCTGGGTCTTCAAGAATGGTCTATGATAACATGATCCAGAAGTAATTGGGCTGATATCATTTGTATCCTCAGAATAGGAAGCATCTGAATATTTCCCCAT
>JAXIVJ010013822.1:0-36137 GCA_036785665.1 Chirona hameri
CGTCAGTATGCTATGCATCAAACAGAGGTCGAAGTACATCACGTATTGATGCGTCGATAGCCAGCCTAGTTCCTCGATAACATCAGAGATGTGGTCGTATTTTCTTCGTCCTGATAGCACTCGGGCAGCGAAGCTGGACACTTGTTGGAATTTCGATATGTGAGTAAGGTTCGCACTGCCATACACTTGTGCACAGTATCTCACATGGGAGAACACCAGCGCATCTATGATCTTTGGTAGAACACTCGGTGGGAGAACCTGCTTGGCATTCAGTATGCCTTTGAGTATGCCGGTACATTTACCTACCACATGAGAAATATGATCCTCATAGGACATATAAGGTCCATGATAACTCCGAGGTTCTTGGTTCCTCGCCCGGGTCAGACGTGTGCCCCGCGGCTCCGGTGAGGCATGAACCGAGCGTAGAGGCGGCCGGGCAGCGGTGTGGCGGGGCAGCGGTGGCGGCCGCAGTGACACAGTCACCACAGACTGAGTGCCACGAGAGCTCATATTGCGTTAATCTGAGCCAGTGACAGACAGTGAGAGGCAGTGAGAACCAGTGAGAGGCAGTGAGAGACAGAGAGCTCAGGAGCGGCCGATCGACATGGCAGCCCAAGGTCAGACTCCGTCGGACTCGAATACGTCGTCGAAGACGGAGAGAAT
Source organism: Chirona hameri (assembly GCA_036785665.1). Taxonomy (NCBI): domain Eukaryota; kingdom Metazoa; phylum Arthropoda; class Thecostraca; order Balanomorpha; family Balanidae; genus Chirona; species Chirona hameri. The sequence continues at coordinate 664 of JAXIVJ010013822.1, forward strand.
CGAGTTCGAGCGGATGTCCCCGGCAGTCCAGCAATCGGATCCAGGCAGGTATCGGTCCCCGCGATGTTCCAAACGGGATTCAGAGCAAGCAAACAGAAGAGGAAAAGACCAGTTAGCGGAGGTTCCAGATCACCTGAGAAAATAGACTCGGCACTCCTGACGGCGATCCAGCAAATGATTGCAACCAGTGAGCAGAGGATAATCTCTTCGTTCGAAAGTAAGTTTGCCTCTTTCGAACACCGAATAGAGATTCTCGATTCAGAAGTTTACGACAAAAATGTCCAGATCGACAACATTCAGAGTCTCTGAAACTGGAAAACCAGGAGATGAAAAGTCAGGTAAAGTCTATGGATATAAACAACCGAGCAGACTCTCTGATTTTCACGACCAAAGACTTTGTTCCTACCAGCGCTGAAGAGAACGCCTCGGCAAAAGTTGCAGAAATCATATCTGCACGGTCAGTGATGTTCAGCTCACCAAAGCTGACATTCAGGCGGCCCATCGGCTTCAGTCGAAAGACACGATCATCTGCAAGTTTCACAACAGAGAGGTGCGCGACAACATCTACAGAAAAAGATTTGAGCTGATGGGACAAAGTGATCGATCCAAAAGTTCGCTATTAATAAACGAATCACTGACCAAGAACAACAGAGCACTTTTCAACGAGCTTCTCGCTGCGAAGCGGGACCGCAAGGTGTACACGGTGTTCACCCGTGCTGGTGTCGCTTTTTGCAAAGTGTCTCGTGAGAGCAAAGCTGTCAAAGTAGACAGTAAGGACAAAATCACGAACATTTTGCGCGACACTCGTCAGCGCAGCAGTTAGATCGGACGTTACCGAGGTGAGGCGATCTGCGACGGAGACAGTGCCATTGGTCGATATGGTTATCTAGTGGCATAACGGGCTAGTATGAATAGCCGGTGTCCTGCCGTGTTAGGCGTAAGTTAATTAAAGCTTCATTAGAAGACGAATCGTTTGAGTTTGTATATCAAATGTTTTTTTGTCATGTATAGTTTCAACGGTTGTTGCAATCCAAGTGTAATCTCCAGTTGTCCAGTTCTTTGCCTAGATGCATGGTAGAAACAAGGTCATGACGTTGCGGTTTGTTTTATAATGCGCGCAGATAGCTATTACTATGATTTGTGACGCTAACTGCAGCGGCCGCCGAAGTCCGCGGCCCGCGGCCAGAGCCGCCCGGTCAGCCGTCTGGCGCACCGTGCGTCCGACCTAAATGGGTGGGGCTCGGGATGTGATCGCGAGGCGCCCTGTGTGGTGGGGACGGGGAGGGATGGCGTTATGGTGGGAGAAGAAAGGTACGCAACTACGATGCACGGACATGAAAGTAAAGCGCGTGTGATGGATGGTAATGCGAGTGTAAAGGACACACACACACATGCGACAGCACATTTATTGACGCACATGAAATGGACACACACTACTCCACACAAGTAGATTACACACGGCATGGCGACAGAAAGAAGGAAGACAAAGACATGTTCATCATAATACGATGGACGAGATTTTCGTAACGGACGTTCAACTGCAGAGGGCTCAGGGAACGGGTCAAGAGACGCAGTATTTTCAGACACATCACGTAGTATAGTGTGTTTGCAGGAAACACACTCTGAACATCGACATGAGCAAATATGGCAAAATGAGTTGGGGGAAGGATATTGTTTTCCCATGCTCCCTCGGCGTTCCAGGCTGGTGTAGCAATTCTGTTTCCGCGAACGTTTTCGGGAAAGGTGGATAAAGTCGTTTGTGATCGAAATGGAAGAATGGTTTCAGCTACGGTAATAATTAACAGCAAAAGTTTGTTTTGATTGGAGCCTACGGACCAGCAGTTGGTCTTCAAACAAATAAGATTAAGTTTGTAAACGAAATTCAAGATATACTGATTGACAATGCAGAACCAAACATTATTCTGGCTGGCGATTTAAATATTCGCCTTAGTGCCCTGGATTCTGATCACAGGTTCCAGCAAACCAGATCGGCCATAAAACTATCTGGGCTGATCGATCAGTTCTCACTGGTTGACATTTTTAGGGCACAAAACCCTTCCGGAAGGCAATACACATGGCGCAGGGTAAACCCACTTAAGCAATCACGAATAGATTATATATTCGTCAGCAAAGCAATGTATCATGACAGCGTGACCCGGTGCACGGTTGAAGCCGGAATACATAGTGATCATAGCTTTGTGAACGTTAACATATCACCTTGTGACGACACAAGGGGACCAGGACTATGGCGCTTTAATAATAGGCTGTTAGATGATGAGGAGTTCACTGGAAAAGTAAAGCAAGAAATTGATGTTGCCAAGAATTTTGGAGGTGATTATAATGCTGATATGGATAAAGGCTTGAAAGTAGAGCTGTTGATGGGACGTATACGTGTCATTAGTATAAAGCGGAGTAAAGCAATAGCGGCAAACACTCGTGCCGAAGAAAAGAGTCTATGTAAAAGAGTTTCAGAGTTTGAACGGTCGCTGGGAACATTAACTCCTTCGGAGCTAGGAGAATATCAGGGCGCCAAAGTGGCATTGGAAACTATACAATTTCAGCGAGCCAAATCTGCAATAATAGCCTCGGGTGCTGTTTGGTTAGAGGAGGGAGAAAAACCAACGAAGTATTTCCTTAACCGAGCAAAGCAAATATCATCGGAAAAAACATAACGGCTCTAAAGGACGGGGATAATGTCGTCCGTGGAAATAAGGCGATACTTCAATTGTGCAGCGAACATTTTAGGGAGGTATATAGGTCTAGAGGGACATCACAGCGCCTCGCGCGGAATTTTTTTGACAAGCCCAATATACCTAAATTGTCCAAAGAAGATCAGCAGCGATGTGAGGGTGAAATTACATCGGAAGAATGTAAAGTAGCATTGTCTAAAATGTCGCTTAATAAGTCCCCTGGTGTCTCGGGATTCTCTGCAGAATTTTTTCGATTCTTCTGGGAAGACATAGGCCAGACTATAGTTGACTATGTTAATGATGCTCGCCGTAAAGGGGAATTTTTGTATATCGCAAAGAAGGGGAGTCATAACACTGATTCCTAAGAAGGAGGGAGATCAGAGCAACATAGAGAACAAAAGGCCTATATGTTTATTAGACATAATTTACAAAATCGTAGCCAAAGTGATTGCTAATAGGTTGTCCCCGGTCATTGATAAACTCGTTTCGCGTACACAAACAGGATTCATACGGGGACGATTTATAGGAGAAAATGCCAGACTTGTTAGTGATGTCATTGAATACTGTGACACTGACGGTATAAATGGCTTGATCATGGCGTTGGATTTTAAAATGGCATTCGATTCTATATCCCACGATTTTCTATTTTCGGCTCTAGAAGCCTTCAAGTTTGGCAAAGACTTTGTCGCATGGGTCGGACTATTGTATAAAGGTTCGCTCCTGACAGTCGTTAACAATGGTCACACATCGGACTGGTTTCCTTGCGAAAGAGGCACGTTTCAGGGCTCACCTGTTAGCGGGCTTCTATTTGTTTTAATTGTAGAAACTTTAGCAATCACTATTAAGGAATTCCCAACAATAAAAGGCATCAAAATCAGTCATACTGAAGTTAAAATAAGTCAATATGCCGATGACAGCACCTTATTTCTTGCTGACGAGTGTTCAGCTGCAGAGGCGATAGCAGTATTGACCCAGTTTGAAGAAGCTTCCGGGCTAGCCTTAAACAAGTCCAAAACAAAAGTGATGTGGATAGGTCGGGGAAAAAATTGCAAGCAGGTAGTATGTGGTATTAGTCCATCGGATAAGTTAAAGGTCTTGGGGGTATGGTACAGTGCTAAAGGCAGCTGTGCCCTTGACAACATTACGCCAGTTCAGCAAAACGTTCAAAGGGTTATTGGCGCCTGGAACCATAGAGCCCTGACTATCAAGGGCCGAATCACGGTGGCAAAAACTCTATTAGTATCCCAATTAGTGTATCTTGCAGCATGTGTGGAGATTCCTTCTAAACAACTCAAGCAAATTGATGACAAGATAATGAGCTTCATTTGGCGTGGGAGACCTCCGAAAGTTGCCAAGAATGTACTTATACAGAACATTGAGAGCGGAGGGCTTAAAGCCGTCTCAGTCCATGTGCTATACAAGGCGTTACAAATATCATGGGTAAGAAGACTCATCTGCAATAAAGAAGCAACATATGCTGAACTTCTACAAGCCCGTTTAGGAATTGTCAAAATTGATGATATAATACGGCCGGATATATGTTTGAAGTCCGTTAGACATTTTAAGATGGCAGAGTTTTATAAAGACATAATTAAAATGTTGCAGCATCACAATCCTGTTAGTCCTAGAAACACCCGATCAGAATGGTTATGGCATAATGATGCGATCAAAATAGGGAAGAAAGGGGCATTCATTCCTGATATGTACATGGCAGGCATACAAAGAATAAGTGATATGACTCAGGTGAATGGACGTTTTTTGAGTCACAGACAAATGCAATTAAAATATCCGGAGATGTCTGCCAATTTTTTAACATACCATGGCCCTGTCTCAGCCATACCAACAGCATGGAAACACAATATCATCTCCCAGCTCTCTTCAGCCGCCACCGACGAGCATTCGGAGGTTGAGATTCAGGTCGGACGAAAAGTCTGTACCGTCAAGGAAATGACTAATGCATTGATTTATTCACATTATTTGCCATCAATAGTACCAAGCGCGCAGCGCAGGTGGACTGCAGATGGTTTTAATGTAGGCTCATGGAGCACGATGTACAAAATACCGTACACTTGCACAAGCTCCACTCGACTACAATCATTGCAGTACAGAATACTACATCGATACATACCAACACGAAAGTACTTACACACAAGAGGTATAGTCACAAGTTCCATTTGTGAAACTTGTGGTAATACTGACGATATGAAACACTTCTTCTACGAATGTAGAGACATTAAACCACTTTGGAATACAATTTTCCAACAGCTGAACACAAATACATAGGCTATACTTTAGATAGTGGTCCAGCTAACGTAATCTTTGGTATTGACGATGGGCCCTCTGCCGCAAATGTGCTCTTGCTAATAGTCAAACAGTACATTGTCTCATGCAAAATAGGATATAACACAGCTAAACCAAGCATGCACGCATTTAACAACATCATAAATGCACACATACAAATAGAAAGATTTAACGCCCGGAGAAATGACAAACTGAGCAATTTAATTGACAAATGGAGGGAGCTATTGGATACTGACGGAGGGATACAATTGTGGACATAGCGTGTGCGAGAATCGATTGTTGATCTCTACACAGTATGCTGGTTTGTGCTTCACTGCCGGAGGGGGGGGGGGGGTCGGTGTCGGTGTATCGCTGCACCCGAGTACCGACTCTGCCGCTGCCTGTTCGCAGAGGCAGCAGCGGTGACTAGCCAGCCCTGTTGCCCGCCTTTGAGGCCATTTTTGCACTGCATGCAGTACAAATAGGGACCCACTGTCCAATGCCACCTTCTCGCCTCACTGTGAGCCTTCCAATGGGAGCTGGAAGGCGCCCCCAGCGCTGCCCCGCTCCTGGGGAGGTCTCCGTGCCGCGTCGCTAGGGGTGCGATGTTTGCTTCATGTTTGCCCTGAGGGGCAGTGTATGTGGAGGCAGTGTATGTGTCGCAGTATCGGGCATGTGGTGAAGTGAGCCTGAATTGCTGTGTGAAGTGAGCCTGAAATTATTATCGGGCATGTGGTGAAGTGAGCCTGAGTTGCTGTGCCCTGAAATGCGCTTTTGTTTCAATAATATATTTCAACGATTGAAGAGAAAAAAAACTCCGAGGTTCTTAACCGTTTTGGAGCACTGCAGCGTTTGTTCCATAAACACGATGGACACTGGGTCCTTGAACTGGCAGATTTGGCGGCGGTCCCCACACAACAACAGCTCGGTTTTACTGGCGTTCAACAACATACCATTCTGCATGAACCGCGTGCACATCACATCCAACACCGACTCCAGTGACCGCTTCATCTCATCCAGCCTAGCGCGAGGGCCCGTGATGGCCAGCTGGCTATCGTCGGCGTAGCGCACGACGGCACGACTAGCTGTGTTGTCGAATTGCTATTGGCCGGCGCTAACGATATGCTATCAAATGTGGATCCATATTTCGATATTAGCAATGCTTCTAGTGTTATAAGCCTTCTGGAGTCTACCCGATAATTTGGTGATTCCATCACGTTCCTGTAGTCTTTGGAATATATCAGCAACTGGGGTGAATCTGGAGAAATTAAGTCATGGTTCCATTCAGAAAATTATGTTCTATCTAGACCAGTGTCAATAACCCCCAAATAAGCGATGTGAGTAGGCAGTAGGCACACTCCCTTTAATTAACAAACAACCGGTAACAGTGCAAATGGTTTGAAATCAGCAAGAGGCAGAACGACTTTTCCGCGCATAAATGGTTCCTGTGCATCTGGAGGAGCCTGTGGGAGATGGCTTTGGGAGATGATCCTGGCTTGGTCGCCACTATTACCTCATTGGTCTATTAAGTTGGCACTGGCGGATCCAGCCTCTCTCCGTGGGGGTAGGGGGTATCTTTTTGTGGCAAAAAGGTACCCCATTTTTTTCTCCGCGGATTTGGGTCGGTCGCCTTATTTTGGAATTCGAGCTTAAGAAATTCACTTTTCAAATTCACAACAACAAAAAAAAAATCCAAATAAAACAGTTTTTCTTATTTTTTTGGGGTAAAAAAATCACAAATCCGAGATGGCCATTTTGAAGACAATGTCATTTCCTTTCTTTTGAAGTTTTATTTGCAATTAGCTTCAAAACTCTATTTTCTACGATTGTTCAAACATTTATCGTTAATCCTCCCAAAATGGCATGACATGGCGTCATTAAAACGTCATTATTTCCCTAAATACTGCATCAATTTATTTGAAATTTCGTGAGAAGACGTAGAAGTGATGCAGCATAAGGTACTGAAAGTTTGACGTTGATATCTATCATAGTTTTTAACTTATTGAGAAAATCAGGGAGGGGGCTGATTCTGCCCCCACCCCAGCGGGCGCGAGTTAGGTGTCACCGGGGCTGCTTGAATTGCATCAGTGATCAGGTGCGCTGTTTTGCCTATCATTGAAAGAAAGGGATACACACCAGCTTCAAATTTAATCACTCGAGAGAAGAAGAAAAAACTTTTCATTAAGTTTTCTCCTAAGATCATTGTTTTTCACGTTCAGTGCAGGGAACGCGCGGGGGGACATACTTGTATTGAATACCCGTCTCAGATTCCTGTGCAGGAGGGGGTGGGGCATTTCCCCTGATCAGTGTTCGTCACGGGCCCACCAACCCCGACCCGGCCCGGTCCAGGTCCATGAGCACCAAGCCCAGGCCCGGACCAGGCCCGGTCAAATGAATAATATTGAGGCCCAGGCCCGGTCCGGCTCGTTCAGATTAATCATATAATTTTTTCATAAAATTTGCAATAATTATCCTAGCATATTTACTTGTAAATAAATGTGTATGTGGAACTAAAATGTAAATGTGGAACAATGAACCTACTATGCTAACCCCAAAAAAATCACAGCCACAGCAAAAGTGTGTTGCTGTGTAAGTGAACAGCTGGTTAAAACATTTTTGACCTCTGACCTGAGATTGTGCGACGCGCGCATTACTTCAAAATTGTCAAGCCCAGGCCCATCCAGAGTCCAGTGATTTCCTTAAAGTTGAGGCCCGGCCCAGGCCCAGCGCAGGCCCAGCCCATAGCCCATAGGGCCAGCTCAGCACATGACGAACTCTGCCCCTGATGCCTCTCTGGATCCGCCAGTGCCAGCAATTGCCGCCAAGGAGACTGCCTGCCAGACACTTACTTAACGGAATTCATTTTCCCATTTCCCAAATTTGTTTAAACAATTTCGAAGTTGTGTCATGCCGCGAAGCGGCGCGAAATTTTCCGGTTTTTTACTCTGGATAGCTGGATTTTGACCGCTGCAAAGACAATTTTTACGATTTTTCGATAAATAGGGAACGCGCAGGGGGGGGAGGGGGTGTACTTGTATTGAATGCCCCCTAGATTCATGCGGGGGGGGGGGGATTTGCCCCTGATGACCCCCCCACACACACACACACACACTCTGGATCCGCCAGTGTAAGTTGGGCACCGCTGGAGCAGCTTTTAGATGTCGATGTCCGCATCTTTGTGGTCGCATCGCCTTTTTAGGAACTCGGCAGACTAGCTAAACATGTAGCACGCTTGCAAGTTAACATTTTATTAAGGGAGTGGGCCCTGGGACTAGCAATTAGGTGCCGACTACCGACAACGAGAGCCTCTGCCAAACATTTAGTGGAATTCATTTTCCTATTTTCCAAATTAGTATAAGCAATGGCGAAACTTGTATCATGCCGCGAAGCGGCGCGAAATTTTCCAGTTTTTGTATTGTAGACAGCTGGATTATGACTGCTGCAAAGACAATTTTTACGATTACGATTCAGCGAGCAAAGGGGGAGGGGCAAAAGATACGTTGCCCACCCCCCCCCCTTTGAATGCCAAAGGGGGGAGAGAGCATGTCCCCCGTGCCCCCCCCCCTACTGCCGCCAGTGTAATATCTCAACGATTTTTTTATCGACGAAATTGCTTCATTGTTACACAGGAAGACGTACAATTGATGTGAGAAAAGGTACTTACAGTTTAACTTTGATAGCGCCATTGGTTTTGAGCAATTGCGAAAGTTCGTGAGGGGGGACGCTCCCCCAGTCAATGGCGGTTAATAACAATGTAAAATTTGGCTGTTTATCAATCATCTCAACACAATTGTTTGAATGCACAACTATTAATTTTATGAATATTACTGCCCGTTGGAACGATATCAATGGACTATGGAAAAACAAGAGTAAGTGTGACTGTTCGTGGACAATAACAGGTGAAATGAAAATAATGTTCGTGGACAATAACAGGTGAAATGAAAATAATGTTCGTGGACAATAACAGGTGAAATGAAAATAAGTAATCTCAAGTCTGCCCCCCCCCACCCCCCACCCCCAGTCAAATTTCTTTAGATGAGTCCCTGATTTACAGTGTGCACCAAACTCTGTCTACACCTGTCGCGCAACATTTAGAGGTTTGTGTGCTTATTAATAAACGCTGTTGACTGTTTAAAAAAAAAAAATATATAAGTCCAGTAGAAACTCAGGCTGTTTATATGTTTTCTTCGTCAACATCAGTGTTTCTCAAATTAGGGGTAATTACCCCGCTTGGGGTAATTGAACCTTTGAGTGGGGTAATGTCGATTGAGCAGCTAAGTGAGATATTATAGCTGATTCGTTTGATGACGGCCACACAATGCACGTGAGACATCCCGGCTTCTGTTGACTGTTTCACTATCAGTATCATCGCATTATCGCAAACAATAGGAAGCAATTAACGCTAAATGATGTTCAGCTTTGCCACTTCTCTGTAACAGTTTACGCATCGTTTTACGCTGGGAACCACTTCTTTAGGCTAAGAGCAACAGCACTCATGTCTATTTATAATCCTGTCCCTAGGTGGCACTAGTAGTAAACGCCTGAAGCTATGCTGTACCGCATAGCTTGAAGCCGAGAACTGCGATTTGCGCAATGAGTGAAGGGGTAACGATACATTCTGGTCATCAAAAGGGTAGTGGTAGTCGTCCGTCCGAGTAACACGCATGAGCACGTGGAGCAGTGTCGGGAGCACGGGTCAAACACCGTTGGCGCTTCTAGCCGCAAACTCAGTATTTTCTCCGTTTATTAACACAACGATGCGTTCACAGAACCATGCAAAAGCACAAAAGCAAGTGTGTGACACCAACAGAGTCTCTGCAGGTCACACAGAGTCAAACAGCAGCATTGGTGAGTGGAACGCCACTGAGGCCACAAAGCTGGAGGCACGGAGACCCACAGTTCATGATGGAGAAGTAATTTATGCAAATGAGCTATGAGCCAAATATTGCAATACTATTCTGGAAAATATGTGTTTCGTCTTCAACATCCATTTTGACGTGGATTACCAATTTCAAAACATTTTGTAGAAGGTAAAATAATTTCAGGCCACTTTTACCGGCATGATACGGCACAACCATGTTCTACTGATCTGCACGCTGTATATCCAGTCGTCACCAAATAACTACAGTTAATTTCTAACCGGACGTTCATTTTGACTGTTAGTCATTTGTACCTTTGAACCATCAAGAAATAGTTATATTTGAAATGCACTCTAGAGGAATCTCATATTTCATGTTTAAGCTAGGTCGTACCCACTTTTACCGTGCACGGTTATTTCAAATATTTTTGGGTGTGTGGGCACTTCATAAGAAGAGTTCGATATACCCAATATGTCCCTTATTCACAAAACATAACTTGTGTTTTTGCCGAACAATGCACCGAAATGTTTTAACTGTACAAAACAGAGTACGCACTTTGAACGTCAAGGCACCGCCTGCAGGGGATAATACACGCGCGACATAGAACACGATCAAGCTAAGACCAAGAGTCGGCCTGGTCTGATGTGTTGGAGGGAGCAGCTCGGTGACTTCAGAACACGCTGTGCCTGGCAGCAGCAGCTGCAGTGAGCCAGCTCCGTGCATCTCGGCAGAGCTAGGCTGTGAGCTGGGCTCTGTGCATCTCAGCAGAGCTGGGCTGGACTGGACAGTGGACGAGCGGTCCCGCGCCACACGACCGACGTGGGCTGAACGCGACACCTGGCGGCGCTCAAACAATCAGAGTAAAGCGCTTCCGCAGCACGGCGCCACTGGCGAAAGGTGGCGCCACCATGGCAAAATAGATGGCGCAACAGTCGCTACCTTGCCACCAGCCGCGCTTACAACGTGCGCTTGATGCGGAAGGCCACGAAGGCGTCGACAATGTAGATGATGGCGTTGATGATGCAGAGCGAGCCCATGGCCAGGCCGGCGTCACGCTGCTTCGAGGAGGAGCGGAACTTGCTGTAGTACTCGACGGCCATGATGCCGGCAGTGATGAGCATGATGAAGCCGACGAGGTTGTAGAGCGTCTCCTGCGAGGAAGGCAACGTCAGTCAGTCACTCAGTCACGGACTTTCGCTGTCGCCAAAGTGACGAGGAAATGTACAATTTAGAACGTCCCGATCTTCACTGAGTGCAAGGCAAAATATCGAGGACAGAGCGGCGGCCAAAATGTTTTATACAAAAATAAAATGAAGACGAGTGTTTTTTTACAACTTTTGGCGGCGAAATGCTGTACTATGATGCTATCAGTGATGCTATCAGTACACAGGATTCACTCCAGGGGAGGGAAATTTTATCAGGGGGCATAAGGTACCCCCACCAAAAAAAACTCACCGGATTTGGCCCACTATATTTTTAGAGGGGCATATTTTATTAAAAAAATGCCTAAAAAAACATTAATTTTGTGTTTGACCAGGGGGCCCCATGGTACCTACGTCCTACATCCACAAAAACTCGACGTGTTTTGGACAGGTCGGCTAAATTTACGGTGAGTTTTGTGAGAGTACCGTGGGCACAGGCCCAATTTCGTGTACTGATGCACTAGCCAAAGGGACCAGGTCCAGTTGATGCTCCAAAGGCCTTGGTTGTTCATCCATGACGCCCCAGATCGGCCATCCAAGGGCCACGGTCGACACTATTTGCCCCGGTCGACCCTCGAGGGGCTCAGCTAACCCTCAAGGATCCCCGGCCGACCCTCCAAATTGGAAGGGCGCCCGTGACCGTGAGCATTATTGTGCTACAAAAAAAAACTGCAACCATATTGAAGGAACTGTGATGTTTTGTTTGTTAGTTAGTTTGTGCTGGCAATAGTCATTTTCGCTGAACCAGCAATACAACTCCGTTAAAAAGGTGGGAAGCGCGGCGATAAGCGGGGGTGGAGGCGATACCCTCCCTTTGCCGAGCCCCCGCTGCCAACAGAATGTCAAATCAAATGAAGGGCCACACAATTCGCATCTTCTTGACATGCCAGCCAATGCAAAATAAAAGCACAAATAACTTAACTGTATTAGACCGAATGCCGATACTCGATGCATCAAGGGATAGACAGAGTCCAAGTTCGTGGTCAAACACGACGCCAGGCAATGTCTGTGACCAATGCATTATAACAATCTGGACAGCGGACACAGACCCCGACACTCCGGCCCACCCTCCCGGCAGAGGGGGGGGGGGGGGGGGGGGGGAGGGGTACAGGAGGGTGAGGATCGGGGCTATAGCCCCCTCGGGCTCTGAGGGCAAACAAAATGTGGAAAAGTTGAATTGAAAATGGGCCCCCACTCAATATAGTGGGACAAATCCGGGGAGTTTTTAAATTTTGGGGTTAGATAGGGGGCCCCTCGACTGTCATTCGAGGGCCCTGTACCTTTTCATTTTCAGTTAATGGGGCAACTGATGAGCACGGGGCTCCTGCCTTGGACCACGGGATCCTCGTGTTCAATATCCCTACCCGGGGACCCTGGGTTCAGTACCACTACCAGGGGCCCTGACCGACAAAAGGGTTTCTGATAGTCCCAGGAGCCTCCGAGATGCCGGCAAGAGGAGACCTCTGGGTGTCATTGGAGCGGGAGGGGGTGCCTATTTGTTTCCAGCTAATGGGCCCCCTATCTTGTACCGGGGACCCCGACCCCCTGTCTGGTACCAGGGGCCCCCTGTACTCAGTACCACTACCCGTGGGCCCCCTGACTGAAAGAGGGGTTATTCATTGTCTCAGGTGCCTCCGCGTTTCGCAAGAGGCCCTTTTATCCATCCCTGGGTGCCCGCCCCAGGTGACGATAATTTTAGGACACAAAAAATGTATAATAAAAAAGTTTAAAATGTGACCCCCTCAAAACAAACTGGACCAAATCCAGTGAGTTAAAAAAAGTAGGTATGTTGGGCCCTCGATTTGTAATAGGCCCTTTTCAGAGGCCTGGACAAATTTCCATGGGTCCAGTCGTCGCTCCAGGGGCCCTGGTCGTTCATCCATGAATCCCCAGATGGGCCTTGCAAGGGCCCCGGTCGCCCCTCTAGGTGCTCCGGTCGATCCTCGAGGATCCCAGCCGACCTTCCAGGATCTCCGGCCGCCCCTCCAATGGATTATTTATTACCCCTGTTATCCCATGGTGCTCGAAATAGGGCCCTGGCACCTATTTCCAAAGGGGCACATACGGCGAAAGGGGCACATACGGCCAAAGGGGCACGTACGGATTTCAGAGCCTCAGGGGGGGGGGGGGGGGATTGCCTCGCTTGCCCCCCCCCCCTTGTGTATGCCTATGGATGCTATTAAGGTCAAAGGGAACAAAATGCTATAGCTCTAAAGATTGTCAAATGCAGGAAGCCATTCCCGTAAGTCTCGTAAGATAACTTCCCACGTGACACCGGACTTAATTTTGTTCACAGTCCCAGCATTTCGTCTCCATCCATTCCCGTGCAGGTCCGGTCCGGTCCGGTCCGGTCCGGTCCGGTCCGGTCCGGTCTGGTCCGGTCCGGTCCGGTCTGGTGCGCCCCGGCGGTGTACTGACCAGGAACGACTTCTCGATGGCGATCTCTCCGGCGACGAGCGCGATCAGCAGCGGTACGGTGACCAGCACCATTCCGCCGCAGGCGATGATGCCCACCAGCTGCCGGTTCAGCAGGTCCCCAGAAGACGAGCCGCCGAAAACCAGGGAGTAGTTGCGGATCAGCCCCAGGCAGGTCAGACACAGCGCCTGTGAGGCAGAGAGGGGCGGCGGGGTTGGTGTTAGTTGGAGGTCAGACGGTTTCTCTATAGCTATATAGCAAATGTTTTCTCTATAGCTCTCTATAGCTCAATAATGACGTCATCGTCCCAAATTTAATAACTTAATTTGTATAAAGTTAAGTGACTTTTCGAGAGAAAAGAATATCATAATCGTTTTCAGCAGCACTTACTTCATATTTTCGACTACAACCAGCGTATGTTTGACAACTTTCAGAAAGGTGAAACATTTCAAGGAATGCTTCGCATTAGCCGTTTTCACGAAGGATTTTGCGATTGGGGCGATTGGGGTGATTGGGGTGATTGGGGTACTTTGGGTACATGGGTCTATAGCTCGTAAGAACACGGCTTTTCCGGTGATTTTTGATATCAATCGCAACTTTATGAATTAATCCATTTGTCTGGAAATTCCATTTTAATGATAACACCATAGTTTACTTAAAATTAACAATTTCATCTTAAACTAGCTCTAGTGATGCCAGATGGCTGTGGTGGTTTGGGGCGTTTGATGGGACTCCATCTTGCTCGAATCCCGGATGTGCGGGGTTCGGGAAATGGTCATATTTTGCAACGACATGGTTTTCAGGAATAATAGCTTATTTCAATGAAAACTAGATGAATTAGTCCATTCATATTTTCAGTCATATTCCTTTTTGATAGCAAGATTAATGATAATGAGCGATTTTGTTTTGATCATTTGTTGTAAGATGACGAGAATGCTGGCTCCGGCTCTGCGCTGGCTCCGCGCAGGCGCCGCCGCCCGGTAACCATGGTAACCACGTGACTGGCGCCAGCAGGCTCGTCACCATGGCGACGAGCCAGCCGGTCGCCTGACGTCACGTTGCGCATGTGCAGAGCCGTGATCTGCGCCCCGCCATGCCGTCCGTTCAATCTAGAGCAGCCTTATTTGATGACATATGTTCCAAACAAATTAAAAAATTGCAAACTGTCCAAAACGCTGCCTTGCGCATCGTGACTGGAGCCTGCCGCACCACCAACACCACAAACTTACACATCGACACTAACATTCCCACACTCTGCCGCCGACGCAAATACACACTACTTAGATTCTACGCCAGAGCAAGTTCACACCCCACACGCCCAACATTCCACATTTTAAATCACCCCGCACCCACTAGACGACAAACACTACTACAAAAACGACACCCGCTTATCAGTCACAGAATCAGACAAACACTCACACTATTCAACATCGCTCACATCACCACAATGCCAACGCCACCACTCACACCTCACTGGCTCGACACAACACCAGACACACACCGCCTCTTCACACACAACAAAAACACAGTCACCGCGTCAGAAACACTCTCACTCTTCCACGAACACAAATCACAACACAACACATACACATACATATACACAGACGGTTCACGGGGCGAAGGCCGAACCGGTGGTGCATTCTACACAAACACAGTTAGCAATAACTTTAGACTTCCCGACATAAATAGCGTATACACAGCGGAATTGTCAGCCATTTTATTAGCATTAATATACGTCAGAAAAGAAAAACTTAAGGAAGTAGTCATTTGCACAGACTCGTCCGCCTCGCTCACGGCTATTTCCTCGATTAGTGAATGTAGAAACCCGATAGTATTTAAAATCAGACAACTAATCAAGTATTTAAACAGTAAAAACAATAGTATTAAATTCCTCTGGATCCCAGGACACGCAGGTATCCCGGGAAACGAGGAAGCCGACAGACTTGCGAAATTGAGCCTAGAATTACCTTCAGTAAACCAACTTCCAAGCCCAGTATCAGACGTGTTAAATTATATTAATTCTCAACTTAGCGTACTGCGCCAGAGCGAGTGGGACGCCGCTCCACATTTTCATCTTTACCCAATCAAGCCAAAAGTCCAACATTTTATATCTAGTCACCAGAATTGTAGAGAGAAGGAGGTAATTTTGGCGCGCCTCCGTCTCGGTCATACAAAAATTACTCATTATTATATTATGGAGAATCTCCCGCCACCGAATTGCCAACATTGCCCAGGTTATCCGCGCTACACAATCAAGCACTTACTTATTACTTGCCCAGTACACAACGATAAACGACAGAACATTATTAATTACACACAACAAAATGGCATCACATTAAATCTTCAAACACTGTTAGGTGATAGTTATCCTGAATTGATAGGTCTCCTCTTAGATTATCTCTACCAAACACGATTAGCTAATCAAATATAACAGGGGTTTTTGGCCTTGCGCATTTTTGGCCCACCGCGCAGGTTTTTTCCCTTTTGCCTAGACGCTGGGTTTTTTATTATTCAGGACTTTTCGCCCAGCTTAATACACCCCACAACCAGGTCTCGCCGAGGCGCCGGAGCCAGGGAGACTAGCAACAGTCTCCCGTTGTGGCAATGACGGCACCGCCACGGCTCCATCAACACGTACACTGTACAAGTGTATTGTAATACAAATATGTATGCATGTGTGTCTCGTGTTTGACTTATTTTTGACTTTGAACGAAATACTTAACGTAATGCTAGATATTATTTTTGACCTTGAACGAAATACTTAACGTAAATGCTAGATATTATATTTGACCTTGAACGAAATACTTAACGTAATGTTAGATATTATATTTACTTTGAACAAATAATTTTTCCGGGTACAAATAAACCGGTTAACGTAACTAGTAACGTAAAATAGCTGCCCTAGTCCCTAGTTTGCTCCGGGTCACATAAACCGGATAACGTAACTCTTTTCCTGGCAAATTGCCAGATGTCACTCCCCACCCGAATATGGCTATAGGCCGGTCCGGGAATAAAAAACAAAAAAAACAAAAAACAGCCATTTTTGAGTTTTCAGTACCAGTGGCTGCAGAAAACCCGCATGTTTCATGGGTTTATAAGTGCTTATTCTGAAGTTCTTTCAGCTTTTTATGAGATTCATCAATTAATCAATTGATCAAATCAAGAAATTTGGTGTGATTCGTTGCTTAAATAAGTGAGTAAGGATTGTTCCGGTTTTCAGAAACCAACGAAGTTACCGCTCTAAATTGGAGGATCTCAGCGGGACGGAGCGACGATGAATTAAGGCCTGTCTATACTTTTGACATTTGATTGCATTTGTCATCATAATATTATATTTCTTTGTCATTAATATCTTCAATTTTGCCCTAACTAAGTGTCAATTGTGTATTTTATTTAATCAAAGCTGATTATCTAGTATACTTGTTAGCCTCTTTTGGGGCGTTTTCGGTATATTTTGTAGAAGGAACTAACGCAACCCAAAATTGCCAGATTTGCTCAAGAATTTGAATATTCAAAGCAAACTAACGGGAAATATTGAATTGTAAGAGCATATACTTATACATTAATTCATAACAGTGCGATTGATACCAAAAATCACCGGGAAAATCCGTGTTCTTACGAGCTATAGACCCATTTACCCCAAACGCCCCAATCGCCCGAAACGCAAAATCCTTCGTGAAAACGGCTATTATGGGGGGGCTAATCTCACTGGGGGGCCTTCCGGGTCCTGAGCCCCAGGGGCTTCCATATGACCTAAAAGGTACGACCATTTGTTTATTCTTGCGGACTTGGGTTCAGGGTTGATCACATTGTTTTGGTATTCGAATCCACAGACCAAAATAAACCTTTTCAAATAAAAAGAGTAATGCAAATTTATTTTTACTATCGTATGAACACAAAGTGACTTCTCCTGGTCATGCTAACTGCTAGGTAACGCTCACTACACCACCCTTCCCGCCTTGTGATGCGGAATACGACCCGAGCCGAGCTGAACAGTGTTCTGCGGGCCGCTGTCCCCAAGGAGAGCTGCTACCAAACTATTACCGATATTCGAACTGGTTCCCGCGAGTAAAACAGCTTAGCATTTTATCAGAATGAGCTCTTCATTTTAATCCAGAGATGTGAAAATATGGATGGATGCTCGATCGACGAAGTTGCGTAACCGTCATTTGCCCCTTGCATAGCACACAAACGGTGGATATAGATTCCTGGCGAAATGCTGACAGACGTCAGGTCAGAAGGTAGAGTGGCCTGACGTCAGGTCAGAAGGTGGAGTGGTCAGACATCAGGTCAGCGGGTGGAGTGACCAGACGTCAGGTCAGCGGATGGAGTGGCCTGACGTCAGGTTAGCGGGTGGAGTGGCCTGACGTCAGGTCAGCGGGTGGAGTGGCCTGACGTCAGGTCAGCGGGTGGAGTGGCCTGACGTCAGGTCAGCGGGTAGAGTGGCCTGACGTCAGGTCAGCAGGTGGAGTGGCCTGACGTCAGGTCAGGTCACACTCCTGCCCGCCGCCTGCCATGAGGCCGGTGCCGGCAGACAGCCCGGACCGTGTTCGCCAGGACGTACTGCCGCCGCCGCCGGAGACGACGCGTGTTTGTGTGTGGAGCCATTGTCCGTGTAAACAGACCATGCGGAGCGAACGGACAGGGAGGGCTGCTAGCCAGCGGCGCCGAGAGGAAGGAATCTGCCAGGATGGGACCCGCCCCCGGCCACACCGGCGGTACAGGAGGGACTCCGGCCACACCGGCCGTACAGTAGGGACCCCCGGACCCACCGGCGGTACAGAGGAGCTGCCGGATACCGGGGAGGGAGAGTGGGGAACCGCGGACCAGAGCATATGGGGCAAAAGCAGCAGACTGTCGACTGGGTATGATTTTTGCACAGGTTTGAGATGATACACATAGCTCATTATGGGTGGAGTAAACAGGCCGCGAAGCGAAACAAAATGGTTTCGGTCGACAAAAACGAGCAAACAAAACTAACGATTCCGCCGCCAAATGCGACCCATGGTACGCTGAAAAAGCATTAGCGATTGCTCATAAAATACCCTGCACATGGACATGAAACCTGGACCAGACATGGACATGAAACCTGTTGTTAATGGACCATATCATGATTTGATGGTGTCATAGAAAGGTGGCGATAGAAATGGGTTTGATTCACCGAAATAACGTTGGATAATTTATGTACAGGCCTTTGCATGACCTATCGGATGGGAGGAATGACACCACCCCGGAATTTAAGGCAAAACCGAAGCAAAACCCATGCAAGCTCCACCTGAATCAGAAAGTGGACCGTTTGCCGGCCGGCGGCGCCGCCCACCCTCCCCACTCTCCCCACCCTTCCCGCCCATTTCGCGGCGATCCATGGCGGTCGGTTTCGGCGGTTGTACCCGCCGGCAGTTTTATGGCGTGCCTGAGCTCGATTTCGCGGCATTCTCAGCCCGGTGCGACGGAGCAGCGCGCACCCTGGCGGCGGCATCCCGCCGTCTCAGCCCGGTGCGGCGGAGCAGCGCGCACCCTGGCGGCGGCGGCGGCGGCGGCGCCGGAGAGACGGAACTGCTGAGGAGACGGCGGGACGCCGCGGCACGGCTGCCGTGCCGGCCGTGTGGCGTGCTGCGCCGTGGCCGGCTGGCGTGCAGCCCCTGACAGAGGCCGTGGTGCGCAGTTCAGCTGTTGCAGCACGCCCGCCCCTCCCCGCCCTTCCCCGATCGGCACTAATGGTGCAGTGGAACGGGGTCACCACGGAGTACGCCCCGGGGCCGGTGGTCGGTCGGTCGGTCGGTCGGTCGGTTTTGGGCGGGGCCGGGAGCGCTATAAGCGTCTCACTGGCGCGGCGCAGGCGAGGCGCACACGGCGGCCGGCCGCGGCGCGCAGCTTTCTCTCTCTCTCTCTCTCTCTCTCTCTCTCTCTCTCTCTCTCTCTCTCTCTCTCTCTCTCTCTCTCTCTCTCTCTCTCTCTCTCTCTCTCTCTCTCTCTCTCTCTCTCTCCGAAGCCAACTGCAGCCGGCCCAGGGGAGTTTCGGAGTGCAAAGGGTCGCCGGTAGGGAAGGGAGAGAGTGCAGGGGAGACGCCGGTGGAGAGGACACACACCAGAAACACTCGGATGTGACAATGGACAGCTCTGCAATAGTGCACACAACTACAGGAGCCGTAGCTGTGGACTGTGGAGTCCCTGCATCGTTCAGACTCCTGCAGCGTTGGTAGCCGATACCAGTTTACAGTGCCGTACAGTACAGTGCAGCCGGGCGCCGGGTACCGAACCCGGTGATTTCGGAGCAGCCAGCTGTCAAACAGCTTCAGCTTCTGTCAAACAGCTTCCGTCGTCTGAAGCATTGTCGGTTCGACGAATCGGTCCTCAGCCCCCCCCCCCCCGTCTACCCGGGGGGGGGGGGGACGTGTCCGGTCCCCCCCCCCGGTCAGGGGAGGGGGAGTGATGTGTGTGCGGTACTGTGCATGTCAGGACCAAGGCGGCTGACGCGGCGTGGGCGGGCCAAGGACAGCGCGGCCCACCTCGCCGCTCCAAACTGCAGCGGCTCACATAAAACAGATTTCCGGCTCGGCCAGCACCAGCCACCGGGGACTGACACATGTCCACAGACAGAGCTACGCAGCCCGCACGGCCGGCAACAACTGGTTCTGCAGGCTCTTTTGACAATGGACTTGACGGAACATTTTATATATTGGCAGCATAGATAACCCAATATACCACCGTAAGAGGCAGCCGGATGAAGGCCACGTCATGCATTACAAGTAAAGATTAAGTGGATTTTTAAGTTCAAAAATGACTGAGCTGTGTCATCAAAACCAGGGGAGTGACGCAAAACTGTAACGTAGAAACGCGTCTTAAAGTGGAGAGGCAAAAGCGTTCTGAATTATTTTTGTAGGTAGTTTCATTTAGAGCTCTACTGTAATCCCTTCATCTCACAAATGTTACGATGACTTAACTTTAAACATTTTTTTTGTAAATATTTACAATATGAGCCGAAGCATATTTGGCAGTTCGTACAGCTATCAGTGAGGTGATTTCCTAATCTGCGGTATACTGAACATGTATCGAACTCTGTCACGGTACAGGGTCAGAGAAGCTCCGGGGCTCGGCCACGCCCACTCGCAGCCCGGTTCCTGACCACGCCCACTGTCCGCCCCGCGCCGCCGACAGCCTTGCTCCGTGAGCCACCGACAGCCCCCAACTGCGTCGGCCGCCCACACGCCCACTGATCTGCCGGGACAGTCTGATGAGACGAGACACGCCCACTGAACTGCTGAACTGCTGAACTCATATATATATATATATATATATATATATATATATATATATATATATATATATATATATATATATATATATATATATATATATATATATATATAATATATATATATATATATATATATATATATATATATATATATATATATATATATATATATATATATATATATATATATATATATATATATATATATATATATATATATATATATATATTATATATATATATATATATATATATATATATATATATATATATATATATATATATATATATATATATATATATATAGACGAACACTGCGGTACAGTGCAGGACGATTCAGTCAGCCATCACAAACGCAATCAATTGAACGTGCCTACGTTGTTTATCTATCAAATAAATCGGAAATCGTCAATATAACAAAGAGCGCCTATGCACTGATATAATTTACAAAGTAAACAGCTACGAAGAAGCAAAGCATAACATTGAATTTCAATTTTGTTGGCATCATTTCGTCGTCTAAAATGGAAGAAGAAATAGTTTATTCGACCGAAGTCCGCCTTTTATTCGGCCAAATTCCTTAAATTTGGTTTGAATAAAATTATACTTCAACAGGCATGTGGAAGGGCTAAGATGAAAAATCACAAGCAATGCTTGCAAAAATCATTGGGAACCCTCACCAGTACGACAATCGATGCCCCGACATAATTTATCAGTCGTTTGTACTAGTATCTAATAAAGTAGTGAAGCTGCAGGCTACTTAGACGAAACTGCACGTGTGCATTAAGATTATAAGAATAAGAATCGGTGCTTTGATGAATGATGAACACTTTTAGAGACATCGGACGGCGTTGGGCGTAGCGAGAAACTTCCACACCCGAACACCACCGTAATGTGCAATAAAAAAACATTCAACACACCCACCGCTTTCTACCTTCTCTTCGCCTCGCCCATATTCTTAGCCCAACCATCTCCAGTACCTATATGTGTCGTCTGCTTTTCTGTACTACTTCTTTTGCAGTTAGAGGGTACATCAACTATTCAGACAATAAATACATCCCAGGAATGAAGTTTCAGCTAACACGTTAAATAGTCGGACCTCAGAGTTCTTCACGGGCTGGGCCGGCCCTATGGGCCATATATATGGGCCGGGCCTGGGCTGGGCTTCAATTTTAAGGAAAGCATTGGGCTCTGGACGGGCCTGGGCTGAGAATGTTGAAGCTCAGGTCCGCGCTGAAGAAAAAAAAATTACTTCAACCAGCAGTTCACTTCCACAGCTGTTGCTGTGGCTGTGGATTTTTGTTTGTTTTTGGTTAGCATAGTTGGTTAATTGTTTCACATTTATAGTATACAAGTACATATGCTAGGATAGTGATTGCAAACTTTGTGAAAATATGTATATACTTAATCTGAACGGGCCGGACTGGGCATGGGCCTCAATATTATAAATTTGACCGGGCCTGGTCCGGGCCAGGGCTTGGTGTTCATTAGGCTCCTGGCCGGGGCCGGGCTGGGCTGGGCTGGGGGTTCGTGAGCCCGTGATGAACACTGCTCTAAACAAAGGAGTCGTTTTGCCATACCGGGTGGTAAATTAGAGCCTGGCTCGGCAGGCGGTACACTTACGATCTGCAGCAGTTTGAGGAAGCCGGACGGGCGGCACAGGACGCGGGCGTTAGCCATGGCGAGGCGCGGAAATTCACCTTCGGTCGACGGCGGCAGGAACGGCGGCAAGCTCTGTCCGGCGCTGGCGGGGCTCCGCGTACGTGTACAGCCTGCCACGCCCGTGCGCCTTTCGGCACTCGGGCGACGCTGGCGCCTCTGGCGGGCGGCCCCGGAGAAACTCTCGGGAGGTTGCACGGCCGGGGCGCTTCCAGCAGAAGGGGTGCGTCATCACACTCATCCCAAGGTCGGTGCAGTGTACTCCGGGCTGGGCGGGGGTG
Organism: Chirona hameri; assembly: GCA_036785665.1. NCBI lineage: Eukaryota > Metazoa > Arthropoda > Thecostraca > Balanomorpha > Balanidae > Chirona > Chirona hameri. The sequence goes on from JAXIVJ010013822.1 coordinate 23,306, forward strand.
GCGTGGGCGGCGGTGGTGGGCGGGGCAGAGAGCGGCCTTCCTTGCCGGGTACTGGTGACGACCTGCGGCGCCCGCCGATGCAGCCCGCCGCCCCCGCCCCTGATGCGACCGCTGTACGTGGGCGGAGGGGGAAGACAGCCATAACGATCATTTGCAGGTCTAGAGGCACGCGATGGCTGGGCTGAACAAAAACAATGCAGTTCCTCCACATTCACTTTTGATGTCGTATATGCTGGAGATATAGGAGAATAGGGATGGAGTCAATCAAAACCACAAGCTTCATACTATTTAATATATTAATGAGAAAATGAAACTGTTGTCTATTTTGTTTCATTTTCTCATCAATATATTAAATAGTATGAGGCTGTGGTTTTATTGACTCTATTTTACATTATGAGCCTAAAAAGACGCTATCCCACATAATTCAACAAAATGATAGGATGGTTGTATACAATAAAAGAACGTACATGCGTCCCTCTTTGCTATATGGCTCCCTCTGTTCTCCCACTTTCAACTATATATACCCACTGGCGAATCCAGCCTCCCAATATGGGGGGGGGGGCTAATTTCACTGGGGCCTTCCGGTTCCTGAGCCCCAGGGGCCTCCATATGACCTAAAAGGTATCCCATTTTTTGCGGACTTTGGGTTCAGGGTTGATCACATTGTTTTGGGTATTCGAATCCACAGACTACAATAGACCTTTTCAAATAAAAGAATAATGCAAATTTATTTTTACTATCGTATGAACACAGAACTGACTTTCTCCTGGCCATGCTAACTGCTAAGTAACGCTCACTACAACACCCTTCCCGCCTTGTGATGCGGAATACGACCACGCAGCAAAGCTCGATGATTTGTACTATCGTACTATCAAACGTGTTTCTAAATTTGGTATTATTGTATTCTTACGTGTAAGGACGTTTCAATTAAGTGCACAAATAAAATTGCTGGATATTTGCCTCCAAATATTTTCCAATTTTTTAATTTTACATGCTATTTGATATACAATAAATTATTCGCTAAATAACTTGTTGACTAAATAAAGTTAGAAGGGCACGGTAAAACGGCATGTTGTTGTGATCATCAAGACGCGTTGAATACTGTGCAGCATGACCTCTTTCTGACATGTGATGACCTTGACCTAAGGTCAAGGTCACGACGCAAGGTCACCTTTCCAAATTTGACCTACACGGCGATGTTTATTTATCTTTGAACTTGTCTTGAAGATAGGAATTAATTGGTATTAAAATAATTGCCCGATCGGTGATGATTATAAAGCAAACTTGGGACATTTTCGAGTTTTTTTTTTACACCGAAAAGGAAGTTATGAAAGTTGCTATTCGACATTCAAATTAAAATGAATAAAAAGTTGCCATTTGACGATCAGGGCGTTATTTAAGCACAATCGAATTCCTCGCAACAAGACAAGTTTTAAGGCATTGACATCGCCACATAGGCCACATTTGGAAACCTAACCTTGAACCTTATCATTGACCTTAGGTGAAGGTTCACCAATGCTCGAAAGAAGTCATACTGCATATCATTCAACGCGTCTTGACGAAAATAACAAAATAATGTCAATTCTACCTTTTTAGCTTTATTCAGTCAAAAGTTATTGGGGGAATAACATCTTTCACAAAAAGAACATATAAAATGGAAAAATTTAGCATATTTGAAGACAAATAACCATCAATTTTATGTTTATTTTTGAACGACACTTCTTTACACTTAACAATAATAAAGTCAAAAATAGGAAATACATTTGGCTTGGGTATCCAAAAAGAGATTCCAAATTTCAAAAATACTAACTTTGAAATTTAAGGTCAAGGTCATCAAATGTCAGAAAGGGGGTCATGGCTGCGCAGCATTCAATTCGTCTTGATGAGAGCAGAAAAATGACGTTTACTGTACCATTCTAATTTTTTCAGTCAAAAGTTATTAGCGAATAGCATTTTTTTGTCATACAAAATAGCATGTAAAATGGCAAAAATTTTAGATATTTGGAGGCAATTATCTCTAAATTTTATTTTCGTACTTAATTGGCACGTCCTTACACGTAAGTAATAGCTAGCGAAAATTTAGAAACATGTTTGAGAAAAGGTATCCAAAAAAGTTGTAAAATTTCGCAAACGTATTTAATTTGGAAATTTTCGAAAATGAAAACAAAAATCAATATAACCATGTTATTAAACAACTCCTTGCCAATCTAATGACATATAATACATATATATTTCTTTATAAATTCCACGCCATATGGGCTGACAAAGATTGACATGCACCGTGCACGTAAGGGACATTTCCAAGTGCGTGGTGATGCCACCGCGTACTTTCTGCAGGGGCCGGCGGAGGCTTTGCCAGTCATCTCTTTTATGCTAATAAAAACACCTCACTTATGGCATATTTCCGGTAAAATAAGCAATATTTGAGAACAATAAACTTGTTTTGTTCCAACGACAACTACTTGCTTTGTTTCAGCAGTTACCTAGTTTTTCCCATAAAATTCGATATTTTTCATACATTTTTATGCTGATACGCCACCACCAAATTCTCAACGCTGAAGGCCAGAGATAAGAAAACCACAAAACCTGAACGAACAGTGTGTAGTAATAATGAGTCCCGTAAGTTTTGAATTGCGTAATCATTTGTGATCCAGTGTAGGACTTGCAGATAATGCAAAACTCTAAAATGATTGCTGCAGATTCCAAGATAAAAGTGGTCGACAGTAATACCGATTAAGTACTCGTGATCTGATGCAAGTCTTCGCCAAAACGCCAAAGTGTTAACGCAGATAATTGCTGAACTAATGGACTAAATGAGGCATTGTGTTAGGAAGGGGGCTGTTACATGTCTCAAACGTGTTTAAAGATCATATAACTGCAAAAGTCACAGGGGTGTTAAAAAGAGCGAACTTACTATATATAGTGGGCGCCAACATATTCCCTACAAGAACTTGCTCTGGGGGCCGAAAATGTCCCAATTTAACAAACTGGTTTTCTCTGTGGTCATCGATTATGTAAAGAGTAATGAACAACTACACATACTTTTTCAAATTAGTTGCCAAGTTTCTTTCTTTATTATTGCTAGTTGTGCACCCCAAATACCACCACCCCCAACCTACGGCCGATATATTTTGTATCGGATAGAAATCATTATCGCCAAAAATACGTGTCCTGAAACGTATCTAACGTTCTGGGCCGCGATCGTGGCGGGGGGGCCACTTCCATTGCTTTAACATAGGGGCCGCGAAACGCCTGCCAGAATTTTAAGAGCGGCCCCCGTCTGCCTTGTGGAGATACCTCACGAAATTATTCGGCCCCTTGCGAAATATGAGATATTTTTATGGTCGTTTTGAGGTTTACCAAGTGATATCTCAAGATTCTGATGGTAACGCCACCACAAGCAAGGATGCGTTACCATCAGACTGTGTGATTAGCTTGCAGGGCGTTATCATCCCAATGCCTATAAGCTGTTTAATAAATGCCCCCAGGTGACGTCACCGATACATTACTTTTTGAATCCCTGTGAGTTTCCTTGGCATTAATATGAGACTTGATACTGTCTAACATACATTATTGATGATGTACTTTACATGTATGTCACTTGCGAAGTAGTATTTCATATATTTAGCTTGCTATGTTGGATATAAGTATGCCCTCGGTGACGTCATGGCAGATACTGCGCAGCAGGGACGGTTCTACCTTATATTTTATGGCCTTGATTAGCTGGAAGTTGAACTTGTTTTGACTATCCGATTCCATTGTTTTAATTTACTTTGGTTTTGAAACATGGATATTTGGTTTACAATACTTTACAATGCTATTCTGATATATATATATATATATATATTTGGAGTCAGAGTATAGCTCACCTGGTGGACCTGACCTGAGATGGCCTGTTGTCGAAACTTTCACACAATGTGGGTAATTTATGCCCGAATTTCTGTGCCAAATTTGATGGCGCTTCAAGACGCGCTACGCTTTTCCCGCTATTCTTGAAAAACTTCAGGGGGACAAATGACTCCCCACCAGGGCCAGTGTTAAGGCACCCATACTGAACCAACATCAGCGATCGAAGAGGAGCAATCGCTCAAAAGTGGGGGTGCAGTTAACATTGTTGGCTCCCTTAAACTAAAACGTGGATCCCTGGCCTCCCGGGCCCCCCGGTTCTTAAGTATGATTATATGGGTTATGGCATTGCGGGGTTATGAATTAATCGTTATTCTCGCATTCATCTCGAACATGAACATCAGTGATCAAAGAGGATGAAATCGCTGAAAAATGATGGGGCCAGTTATCATTGTTGCCTCCCCTCCCGCCCCCCCTCCCCGGCTAAGAAGTGTGGCATATGGCCCCGCCTCCTTCCTTACGCGAGGCGAGGTCGCAAATTAATAGTTATTCTCCCTACTTTAAGGCATACATCTCAAACCAATATCAGTGATCGATGAGGGATACATCGCTCACAAGTGAAGGGGTCAGTTATTATAATTGCCCCCCCCCCAGCCTCAAAGTGGGCGCCTATGTGGCCCCCAGCCCCCGTTCCTACGCTCTATGATTGTGAAGTTGTGAATTAGCCCTCGCCAGTGTAGCCCAAAAGCCCTCGCCTCGGAGTGCCACCCCTCGGTTTTTTCGGGAATAACTCGCGTATAGTATCGATGTTTGTAACTTGTGCACTTTCCGAGTGTTTGTTGCTCAGGAGCATATGCACAGGTGTTAACCAGGTGACACTTATGGTTTCCGCTGAGATCGTGACCTCAGGTGACCTTTCCAAGAGTCAACCGAGGTCAATGACCTCCGATGACCTTAGATGACTTGTTTGGCTTCTGGCAGTTTCTAGGGCATTTTGTGACTCTGATTTCGAATTTGGCATCCATTTTACATTAGTATATGTTCAAATGGGGTTATACACTTTCACAGGCCAACCGAGGTACTGACCTATGATGACCTGAGATGAACTTTTTGGATTTTGGTAGTTTCTAGGACATTGTGTGACGCCGGTTTCAAATTTGGCACCCATTTTGCATAATTATATGCTCATTCACGATTCTAGCTCGATTATAGTTCAATCTCTAGACATTAACGATTTGGATGAGATCCGGGTCATTAACATGACCTCAGAGGGTCACCTAATGACCTAGAAGCTAAACTTGGATATCGTCGGCTTCCTCTCATTACCAGTAACACGCTCGTGTTGTAATCTAAGCTCTAGCTCAATTATGGGCGAAACGCCAGGGGGATTGTACCTCTCCCCTCCCTCTGCACGGTCACGTACGTATCGGACGCTGCACTAGCGAGGGTTAACCCTCGCCCTACGGGAGGGGGGACCTGACAGCCCCCCCCCCCCCCTGAGGTTTTTCTTGAATTACTTTTTTAAACATGCGGCGCATCTTGCTGACATTTTCGGTAACTGAGTTTACAACAATTATACGTAAGCTATACAAATGGAATTGAAATTCGTTAAGTAGTTTGGGAGATAATCATGTTTTGATGACGTCATGTTGGTGCAAAAACGATAATTATTTGAAAAATGGTAGAAAACGCAGTTTTAAATTAAATTGCGAACGCAATTCACCAAAGATACAAAATGGCATTATCTTTAAAATGTCAATCTCGGATTTGCAAATTTTGGGGTTTTTTACCCCTAAAATAAAAGAAACGGATTTTTTTTGGGGGAAAAATCCCCACAAAATCAAAATTTTCAAAGATGTTAGAAAAACCGGAATGTGTGAGAGAACTAAGAATGGGAAAATACCCATACCAAATTTCAAAGCAATAGCTTAATTTTTGACTCAGTGATGGCTCCCTAAGTGTAAGAAACTGATGACGTCATTTTTTTAATAACTGTTTTTGACTTTTTTTGACAAGATACGAACAAATAATTACCTTTTCTGTATTTCTGAGCCAAACCTGGTCTAGGAACATGCCTTTTTATTTACATTTATCAATTTATAATTTAAGGTTTTCTGAAGAGCAAATTCGCTGTTCTGGACGTGGTAAATCCGAAGTCATTCACTTGACCTGGAAGGTCACCAATTGACCTGAAACCTAAAATCGCATACTGTTAGATTTCTCTTATGACAGGCAACATGCTGGTTCTTACCGCATTGCTCTAAGTTGCTTGGTTTGGAAGTTAACATGGGGGGGTCTGTCAGCCCCCCGTAGGGCGAAGGTGAAAAAAGATCCCGTAGAGCGAGGGTTAATCATCACTCTGCCAACTTAAAGACATTCATAATTCATGGGGGGGGGGGGCAATTAACATTTCCTCCCCCCCTCAGCCCTGAAAAGTGTGTGAGCAATTGTACCCACGCCCCCCCCCCCCCCACCCCCCCCCCCCCAGTTTCTACGCCTATGCATACTCACACAGTGTACAAACTTCTGACAATATCAAATCTGACAAATGGCTACTGGTGATTGCATGCATGGCATGAGTCAGACGGAGGCTGACCAAATCGAGCCATATTTACATACTACAAACATACTGCAAATATGTTTGCCTTATTGGTTGTCTTTAAAAATTGAGGATCTATTGCTGCCAGTACAGCACGCGTTCTCTTCAGTTTTTCTGATCGCTATGGCTAGAAATGACCGAGGAGAATATGTCTCGCGAGGAAATAGGGCCCTGCAAGGGTTCACGGAAACCCTGTTTACCAGCAATATATGGACAAAAGTGTGCGTGTTATGGGTGGATATGACATAACATTGTCCGGACTTTTCAATGTCGTATATTTAAGTGAACAATACCGCTCTATTTGCTGTCCAGGGGAGTGATAAAGCAGGTTGGACATCCAAAACGTAAAATGATATGCTTTCCACTCGATAATTAATAAAGCCATCAGCCGATTAGTCTCATATTTACATAACATTTGTAGAAGAGGCATTCTTCTACGCTATATTCATATTCATATTCATATTCACTTATTATAATTAATCTACGCAGTGGTTATTACGAATTCAGTCAACAGTTACATAATACCATAAAATGCGTGACAGTAAAATGACAGAAGAAAATAAAACACGCGTGCTGCTAAAACATTCCCTTTTAATGCTGATACGACAGATACGACTAAAACCATCACGGGTACTCTGGGACTATGCAGTGACACTATACTGATGAGACTATGCAGTGACGGCGCTCGGCACAGCAGACCGGGCGCTTCAGGATGATGCCACCCGGAACGCAACCTATCGTTGAGTTTTGGCCAGTCTGCACCTTGGGAGCTGCAGCATCCCGGCCACCGCGGCACGAGTCTCACGCGTCGTTACATGTTCACGGCGAACAAACATGGCCGATATTGCAAGGGGACACTGGCTGGAGTTTAGGGCCCTGTCCACCTGTGTTCAATCGCGCCGGCGCACCATCTCCTCCACTCTCATCCAGCCTAGTGCTTCTAGCGCAGACGAGATGTGTTCCGAGCGCCGCACTCCAGTCACAAGCCTGGCCGGGAAATTCAGTGTCTTTTGAACGCGATGAAGCTGACACTGGGCGGCTCCTCCCCAGACGGAAAGGTTATATTGAATATGTGGGAAAACATGGGCGTGGACCAGGAGCTTTAGGACGTCGGGAGTGAGATGATGATATAGACCTTGTAGAGGGATGATAGGATGTAGTTGCACTTTCGGACGACTATGAATATGTGCGAATCCCATGCCAGTTGCTGGTCGAGGAGAACTATAATTTTCACGGTTTTACTTGGATATATGTCTTGGCTTGATATTGTCATGTGAAATTGCTTTGCCTTTGCGAGAGACTGTTTGGTTCCGATGAGAGTTAAGAAAGTTTTGTTTGGGTTCATTTTTAAGCTGTTGGCCTGGATCCATTTTTGAAGATCGACGATAGTCTCCTCAACTCGTCTCCTGAGATCCGATAGGCCTACGACTGTTGGTGGGGATTGGTCGAGAAGTTGGGTGTCGTCTGCATAGGACATGAATCGGCCGTGGGTGAGGAAAAAGGATAGGTCATTGATGGAGATGAGGAAGAGGATTGGTCCGAGGATTGACCCCTGGGCTAATCCGTGGGTTAATGAGGGAGGATCAGAGGAGCCGCCGCTCACAATTTGTTTCCGGTCAATAAGGTAGCTTTCCAACCATGAGGACTGAATGCAATACCACTCAAGCTTATCCAGGAGGACGCCGTGGTCGACGCTGTCGAAGGCTTTACTCAGGTTGAACGTCGTTAACGACGTGACGTGGCCGACGTCGATATGCCTTGACATCCAATGGACAGCGTCGAGCACGGCGTCCTCCGTGGAGTGACACGGTCGGTACGCGTACTGGTGCGGAGATAATACGTTATGTTGGATGAGGTATGACAGGAGTTGAATGGAGACGACTTTTTCCGTGATTTTTGAGAGCACAGATAGGATAGAGACGGGTCTAAAATTGTTTAAGTCAGAGCGGTCGCCGGATTTGTGGACAGGAGTGACACGAGCTAGTTTCCAGGCTGTTGTGAAGAATGAGGTGATGATGGAGTGGTTGATGAGATGAAGGAGATGGGGACCGATAACAGGGAAATAGTTAACAACGGCATGCAGCGGCACATCGTCCACACCGACCGCGCGGGAAGAGCTCATGGAGCTGATGGCCTTGGACAGCTCGGGCAGGGTGACGGGTCTGAACTTTAACGCGGAGGCGCACACACGGGGTGACCGAGGTCCAGCCTCGACGGCACCGACGCAGGCGACCTCGGCGGCGACGCGGGGACGACCGACACGAAGTGCGCGTTAAACTCCTCCGCCCGGTCGGTGACGTCATCAGCTCCTGGCGGGGGTAACGCCCGCCGGCCGAAGAGCGAAGCTCTTTATCCGACTCCAGAAGCCTCGTCGGTCGGTCAGCAGGTCGTCACAGATGTATGTACCTCCGCTTTGTGCGGATGAGGAGGCTCTTCAGTCTGTTATGGCTGAGCTGGTAGCTGTGCCACGCCTCGGGTGATCTGCTCTGCTCCCAGTCCCGCCTGGCCGAGTCACGCTCCTGCATTGCTGTTGTGATGTCGGGGTCATCCCTCAGCCACGGGCAGCCCAGGCGGCGCCGTGATACTGTGAAGGCCGGGCAGAGCTCGTTGACAGCTGCATTCCAGACGCCCATGAACGCCTCCAGCTTCCCGTACATAGCTGTTGTGCTGTAGAGCAGCTCCCAGTCGGCGGTCAGGAGACGGAGACGGAGAGCGTCCCAGTTGACTCGTCTCCATGGCCTTAACGAGACGGGATCTGGGCGCTGGTGACGCTGGCGGTAGACTCGGGCGCTGAAAATGACGGGTTGGTGATCAGCGGCAGGCTCAGGGAGGACACGGGTGGATGAGTGATGGTCAGTCAGGTTGGTTAAAATCAGGTCGAGCAGCGTAGGAGTAGGATGGATATGAGTGGGCTTATCCACCAGCTGCATGAGGTTCAGGTCATTGATGATGCTCTTGAAACCACGAGTTCCTGGCTTGGCGTCGTCCAACATGTCGAAGTTGAAGTCCCCCAGCTCGACAACTGGCTTGCAAGTGGCGACAGCTGTCCGGAGCTGCTCCTCGATGAGCTCCAGCCCTCTGGGGGTGGACGAGCCGGGAGGTCGGTAGATGGAAACCAAGCTATCAAGTTGGTTTCATACCTTTAGCCCTTTTGGTTCCTGAAATGTGAATAACAAACGGAAAAACGCTCGAAAATCGACGGTTCCACAGTCGAAGCATATTGGCGCGTACTCCGTCTCGCTTGGAGACCCACATCTGGTATGACACTATTCGTCGTCCTTTCCTCGTTCTTTCCTGCCGAGTGTGCCAGTTTCATCCCGAGCAGACCTTGCTTGGCGAGATATGCGTCCGAGATTGCGAACCGTTTTCACCCGTTTTTAGAACGTTCGAAAACCTCAGCCGCCCATGTTAAACCTATGGGAACTTTAATCACGAGTCACGCGCTCGTTTTTTTTCTTCTATGCCGCCACCCATGAACAGGTGACCAGGAGTGCCCCCCGCCCTCTATTCCAACGACGCACATCACCTTACGTGAACACCAGAAAACAAAAGAGAAAATGTCGCGGCACTCCCAGCTATGAAATGGAAGAAGAAAAAAAAAACAATGAAGAGAGGAGGGCGGTGGTGTGTTAGCTGTGGTAAAAAAGAAGCAGAAAGTAGTCGCTGCTGAAATCAGCAAGCGACTGCCCCCCAACTACGCCCCCTGGTAATAGTACATTCTCACATTTGCACATACATAACCGAGTTAGTAAGGATCGCAAGGGTTTGCCTCACTGTCTGCTGCCCCCATCTCGTTGATATCAAGAAAGGTTTGCCAGACAGTGAGAAAGGATACACTTTCATTCATACAAAGGATGGGCAGGGCAGGTCCTGGTCTAGGCAAGCAGGTCTTTGCTGGAACCCGGTGAGTCCTCCCAGCTAAGCAAAGCTTGTTGCTGTTCGGTCTCACCCAGGTTCCAGCGCCAGTTAGCCGGGGGTGGCTTACGCGAATGATATCAAATGAATTATACTTCAAAAAAGTATACAAGAAATACAGGTATTTATATTGGTCAAAACCAATATATATTTGCATCCCTGATTTATTGTGTAACTATATTTTAACTATAACTTACTTGTGCTATACCTTACAATAGCTATATAATATATGGCTAATTATTTAATTATATAACTAATAATTATAACCTGTGAAGCTTGTGTAACTAAACTTTATTTGTTTTTAAGTTGCAAATGCTTGGTATTTGATGGGGGAACTATCAAAGCGTTCAAAGTTGTAGCATTCAATGCTTGTCCCATCCAAAACCGCTGCCAACAACGCTTGCGACATCCAAAATTCGCCCGGGTAGGGGACATCTTCATGAGCCAAACTCGCCGCATCCAAAATGGTACTCGCCGCATCAAAAACCGTAGCATACAGCCACCTACAAAGCCGTGGCAGTCACGCTTGCGCCATCCAAAACTGTCTGGCGCGGTCATATTGGAACTACTAGTTGCAGTGAAACCCTCTAGATGGAGGGACTAGCGGGGTGATGACGTAGTCATTCTGGCACGCAAGCCGGCTACAGTGGAATATGTTTATGCGAATGGACATCTGACACCACACTGGGCCCGACGTCGCCTCGCATCGGCCGGCAGCTGTCGGGCGGAGAGGAGGGTGGCTGGTACAGACCGGCGGAATGGGGAGTGTTACATCGAGACCGTGGGAAAGCTAATGGTAAAGCCCAGGCTACACTAGGCGTGATTGTCAAGGAAATCACGCGCGTGTTCTCCGTGTTTGCAGAACTTCCTTGACGCCCGGTATCTGCCGGTCAAGCAAATCACGCAAGGAAAATGGATAAACCACTGCATTTTTTTTTAATCGATAGACCACTGCATACAATTTGCTAAAACGCTTCTTCATTCATCTTCCGCCACGATACTCAGCACAAATTATTCATGTTTAGGTCTAGTATATACCTAAACATACGCGAAATCAAGCAAAATGATAAAAACCCTGCAACACGCAATCTCGGAAAACACGACAAGTTCAGAATTTTGAACTTTTCATCGTTCCGTCCGTGACGTGTCTGCGGAATTTCCTTGACGTTTCATCCGAGATCTTCGTGATGTGCCAGTGTAGCTCACCCAATGCATTTACTATCAGCTTAACTTTCTCTGTCACACAAATCCCGACAACACGGATAACACGCACGTGATTTTCAGGAAATCACGCATAGTGTAGCCTGGGCTTTAAGCTACGACACTTGTTGCTAAGGCCAAGAAAATCGCTCAAGAGGATGGGCGTTAGCTGCCACGCTTCGATATGCGATTACCGGCCCATTCCGGTAAACCTCATGGTACTAGCCACCACCATAGTCATTGGCGGATCCAGAACGGTGGCTTGGGGGGGGGCAAATTCTCCAAAAAAAATATCACACAACTCTGAAAACTCATCGGATTTTGCTTGCGTATGGATTGATAGCTGATTTAAAAAACTTTCCTTTGTAAAAGTTGCTTAGATTGTCTATGTAAAAAATGTGTCCATTTTGTGCCGATTTCAGGCGGTTCGGAGGGGGGCCATGGCCACAATACCCCCCTCCCCCTCCTGGATCCGCTAGTGACCATAGTCTGCAACGGATTTAATTAACGAATTTCTTATTCTATAATTAATTATTAATTGTGATGATTTATGATTGAAAATTTAACATATGAATGATTGAATAGTAATACATAAATATGATAGTTAACCCATTAAGTAAGTACCAAGGTATATTTATATATATATATATATATATATATATATATATATATATATATATATATATATATATATATATATATATATATATATATATATATATATATATATATATATATATATATATATATATATATATATATATATATATATATATATATATATATATATATATATATATATATATATATATATATATATATATATATATATATATATATATATATATATATATATATATATATATATATATATATATATATATATATATATATATATATATATATATATATATATATATATATATATATATATATATATATATATATATATATATATATATATATATATATATATATATATATATATATATATATATATATATATATATATATATATATATATATATATATATATATATATATATATATATATATATATATATATATATATATATATATATATATATATATATATATATATATATATATATATATATATATATATATATATATATATATATATATATATATATATATATATATATATATATATATATATATATATATATATATATATATATATATATATATATATATATATATATATATATATATATATATATATATATATATATATATATATATATATAT